>PVLD010011590.1:0-64487 GCA_004027595.1 Dinomys branickii
AAAAAAAAAAAAAAAAAAAAAAAAAAAAAAAAAAAAAAAAAAAAAGTAACACCTACTTTCTTTCCTGTTTCGCATTTCTGACAAACACCACTCAGACTCTTCAAATGTTCCCTGGCCAGTCATCTTGGAAACAACTGCTGGATGTTACTACAGACTCCACTTCCTACCACTCTGAAATGCAAATATGAGCACTGCTGACCCGAACACCAAGATCACCACTCCTTTTATGCATATCTTTCTTCTCCAGTTACAAGACACTTCACCTGGGTTTGTGTAAATAAGAAGCAATTACCCACAGACAGATAATTAGATAGATAGGTAGATTGATAGATGGATGAATGATAGATGGATGGATGGATAGACTGACAGAATGAGCCTGATCAAAATGATATTCTTAGTGGGACAGAGCAGTCAATAATTTTAAATCAAAGAATTTTCTCATCTAAAAGATAATACTCATGAGTTTTTTGTTTGTTTTTAGTTCTATGATGGAAAATGTTCAACTTATTTTTCTAAATTGCAGTTGAGAAAACACAACTTCTATTTTATTGAATGTTATTCTACTGGTCTTTATTCATGACACTGATAGCCGCTACCTGCCAGCAATCGCATTTCCTTCTCTTAAGACTTTAGTTCCAGGCAAATGATGGTTTAGACCAGTGATTGTGAGCCCACAGAACAGGTGCTATGCGGGTTGTTCACATCACTGAAAGCTCTAAAAGATTTGCCATCGCTGGACTATACAGATTCAGAAACACATTCTGCCACTCACACCTGGGCAGCCAGTTAAAGTGTAAGAAAAGGTATTTATGTTTTAGTGTAATGCTGATTTTGCAAGAAAGAAAAGAAAACTCACAGCTACTAAAACAGGAAATGCTGGGGCCCTGAAGTCTGGGATGGTAAGAATTTAAAGTGATCACAAGGCACCCCAAGAACACATGGGGTGGGGTACGGCAGTAGAGGTAGGGTAAGGACTTAGACTTTGACATATACCGGGCAGAAATGATAAGTAAGGCCTTGGGAGGCCATGAGTTGGGAAACTGGAACTTAGGTCCCTACAAAACGCCGACAATCCCAACAGTATTAACCTCCATGAAAGAATGTCTTCCAAAATCCTCTGTTTCATAAGCTTGGAAACACGACCCAACCCAACCCTGAGAGCTTTGGCTGCCCAGCTGAGTGAAGCAGCAACGGCCCCCTGCTTTGCACCTCACAAAGAGGCTATTCTGACTCAAGTCCATGTTTATGCTGCTGCTATCCTGCCAGCCCCTGCAAGGTGCTTACGTCCAGCATCAAATCATCCACATCTTTGTCACACGCAGTCACAGTGATTCACCACATTTCACAAGCAGCATCTCAGTCTGCCCTGCCTGCTTAGCTTGGTAACTTATACACACTGGAAAAGCATCACCCACAGTTCTGGAGCAGGGGGCTCAGGACCAAAGCAGCAGAGGATCTGAGGTGGGTGCAGACCCCATATGTGCATGTGCTATCCAGGACAGAGTGGTACATGTGCCCCGGAATCCATCCACGAGACCCAGCTCCCTCTAAAAGCCGACCACAAAAGACTAGGTTCCAGTGCATGAACTTAAGTGGAACAAACATTCTGACCACAGCAGGTGAGGCATCAGGAGGGACTGGAGAATTCATCTAAAGTAGAAAGGAGTGTGTGACATCACTAGGATTTAAACTCCTATTTTCCAACTTCAGATCAAGTGCTTTATCCTGGTATTAGCACACAGTTCAGTTCGTGCAGACCTTCATTTTAGGTATTTAAAATGTTTCCATGTATTACAGCACCATTATAAATGGATTTTACATTTTTCTTGGGTTTCCTAAAAGTAATGTTGATCGTGATCTTCCGGCAATAGTTTCAGTCATGAGGCCATCACGATGGGCCCATCAAGACTGAAGAAAACAGCCAGGATATACACGTTTTGTGAGTCTGTTAACATGAGGAGCACTTTGCACAAACACAGGGAAGAGAAGAGGCAGTGCTGAGGGCCTCATGCATCTTGTTCTGGGCATGTGAAATGAGAGCAACGTGCAACAGCGTTTGAAGTATAATGTGCACAGTTCGGAGCCAGTGGGAAGGATGAAGGGGGCAGTAACACATCCAGCAATACTGGGAAAAGGAAAAAATAGGGCTAAACTGGTAAAAGGATTTTGTTTTTAGTAGTCATCCAAAGACCTTCTATCCATAAATATGTAACTAGCGCATTTAGGGTCATTTAAAACACCCAAAAATGAGACAGGAAACCAACTCCAGGGTGCCAAGAATTAAAAGTGATTACATTTGTTAGGGAAAAATGAACTCCACTGATCTTCAGGTCACCACCGGAAAAGAGCACCTGGGAAGTGTGTGTGGGGGGGTGCTAAATAGCCAGAAAGGAGAGGGAGGACAGGGGAAGTGCCAGGCTGCTCCCATGCAGCTGGAAGGTGTCCTGGGCCAGCACATACGGTACTAATGGTCACTTTGGGCGGGCTGTCCCCCTAGGAAGGAAGGGCTGCAGCTTCCCTGGCTCACAGATGGCTCCCTGAGGCTATGAGCAGCTGCTCAGATTGACTCCATGCTCACTGAGTGGTTCTGACTACAATTAAATTTCTCATGTAGCTTGCCTACATGGAAGAAATGCACCAAAGTCTGCACCCTTTGAGTTACTTAAGTGATCTGGTTTCTTTTAAGTTTTCTACATTGAGCAGGAAGGAATTATGCTATTTCTCATCTTCTTATGCTCAAGGCTATCCAATGGAAGTTTTTTAAAGTAATTTTTTATAGAGGTAAGGATACAAAAAATGGATAGATACACACGCCATTTATTATTTATTAGCAAATTTTTTTACTATCTACTATGTACAAAGCAAAGTTCCAGAAAGCTGGGGTATTAAAATGAAATTATGGGGTACCTCAGACCTTACAAGGCTATGGCTGAGGGGCTGAGTGAGCACTGTGAAGGGTGATGCATGGAACTGGGCTTCACACACGTAGGAGCCAAACATGGGGTCCAAGAAGGCTGCCTGTGCCGAGGCTTCATGGGATCATGGGACGGTGTTTGCAGACCAGGGTGGCTTATTTGAGGACTTCTGCAGCATAAAAGATAAAGATGCTCAGTACAGCAGAGCAGACAGGAAAGATCCAAAATTTAGTGTTTCTTAAAAACTGAAATACTGAGGTGTTTAAATATGGCAGGTGACAAGAAGCCATTCTGACCACATGGGGGGGGGTTTATGTGTTTCTCTTTCCCTTGGCCAGCAGGGTGCACAGCAAATGACAGGGTCTATAGAAGAAGCAAGGCAGAAAGAAACCTTCACAGGAAGTGGATCCAAATATCTGAAGGTCTAAAGATGTGGCTGGACTAGGCAGTGGCTGCACAAAGAGCTTAACATGAAAGGCAAGAGATGTAAAAGAAGCAGAATAAAAAAACATGTAATCACTGATGGCCAGGAGCGGGAGACATTCTTGTGGATCCAGCACCTGCTGAGTGACCTTTTCCCTGGGAAGAGCAGTGCTCTTTCCTGCTGTTCTAGGGCTGTTTCCATTTGAGAAATTGACCTCCAGAGGTTTTAATGAAAACTGTGAGCAGCTGTGTGTCACTGACAGAAGGGACTGGCCCCAAGATGCGGTGGCATCTGCCTCACTTCTCAGGTGACAGCAGCCAGGAGGCCGGGAGCCCGGCTTCCCGCTTTGCTGCACTGTTCTGCCACACTCAGAAGTTGGAGGTGATGGAATTAAGATTCAGCCACGATGAGATTGGAACCCTAAATCTCCCATTTACTTCAACTCTCACTTCCAGAGCAGCTTCACTGCCTCCGAGACAGAGATCCAAGTGCCTGCTAATGTGGATGGTGATTTGGATCAAACAAGATGCACACCTAAACTCACGCACCTCAGGTCTAGAGGACCAATCTATACTCTCCCCCTTTCTCTTTTATATCTAACATGTGCATTGTTTTCAATACTTTTTAAATGCTACAGTTTTATTTTCTGTTCTATCTTTGACCCAAGAGTTACATTACGGAGCCCCTTTAAACATCCAAGAAGAAAGGTGTTCCATGGTTTGATTTCACTATTGGTTTTCAAGTTTTATTCCATTATCCTCAGAGGGTGTTGCTTGTATTCCTCTGTCTTATGCAACCCACAGTATTTTCTTTGTGACCTATTCTAGGGCTAATTTTGTGTAGGCTCTAAGGGCAGTTAAAGAGTATCTTCTATTGCCAAAGTTCGCAACGTACCTAGATCTGCTTTGTTAATTATGTTGTTTGGATTTTGTGTATGTTATTTATCCTTTATCTTTTGCTGTCCACTTTGCCTGCCTTGGACTGAGGCTGGTGCATATCACATTATCTAATCTGCGTACATGTCTATTTCTGCTTGTACTTTCTGCAGTTTCCACTACACAGGCAGCTGCTGTCTCCTTTGGTATGCGTTCACATCCATCGAATGTTCCTAGTGATTCCAGCCTTCCACATAAATCAGCCCTTCCCTGCCTTCTTTCCTGCTTTCAGCTTGCAATTTCCCCAGTCACATATTAAGATTGAAATTGATGCTTTTTGTTGTTGGTGGTACTTTGCATTTGCCTTGTAACCTTTTGCCAGGCCCTGTTTCTTTTACCTTTAAAAACTCACTTTGTTTTAAGTGTGTCTCTTCTAGTCAACATTACTTTGTGTTTTGCAGACTTCACATTTCTGACTGATGTGCTACACTTTGCCCAGCAGATATTGGAATTTCATAAAATATTTGTTTCCTCCCCTTCTTTCCTTCAACCAGGGGTAGGTCTCACCTAGGTTCTTCATCTCCTTTCTCACACCAGTTCTGGACCTGCGTGGCCCTGACATCTGACCCATGAGCTGGATCTTCATTTCTCATGCTGCCTGCTGGTCTCACATCCAGTGCAGCAGGTGTGCTCTCTCCCACAAAGGAGGAGCTGCAGATATCCACACCAACTGTGAGCTTGAAGAACACCGCATGCACATGAAAGTTTAAAACCTCATCCTCCTCTACTGGCTGGACACACAGGATGAAGCTGCCAATATTTGGATTAAGACCTGATGTTTCTCAAAATATTCTGTAAAACATAATTGGGGACTGAGAGAGGGAAGGAGGGAGGAGGGAGGTACATATACCAATTCCCATCATGAATGCAATCATTCTGTGCTGTAGACATGGACTAATAAAAATAAAAAATGTTTAAATATATAATTGGCTGACTTAGAAGTGATGTTATTGCATATAAGTCCACTGCTGGAAGAAACCCCAGAAATCTATTCCAACTTTCTTCCCAATGTGTTAATTGCTTCTTTCATAGCCAGGTAGATTTTTCAGTCTGTTTGCATTTTGAGGAAATAGTAGATTCCTGATGTTGCTACCCATTCTTGAGGCAGGGGTTTGAAGCCCAGCTGTGCCTATGTGGCAGCTGTAACACCTGTCACTTATAAGCACTGTGCTACAGTGCTTTATGGGGGCAAGGGTAGAATCTCAAGGACTATTAAGAGGACCAGGCAGGGACACATAGTCAAAGAGTAGGTAGATGATGTGCAGGTGCAGACAGGTGATGAACTAGCCCCTGAGGTGTAGGTAACAGGAGTACTCACCCCCAGTCAAAGGGAAGACCTCTACTGGGCTCCCGTATAGAAGAACCCAGCCTGCAGCCCTGTGACCCAATAATGTCACTAGTTATTCCAATTTTTCTAGCAAAGTTGAAATCTGTCTTTATCATGTGAAATTCTCCAGTTATTCAAAATGGCAACTGATTCAAATTTTTCCAAAACACGAGCTAGACTATTAAAAGAAATCATACTTATGAGCTGCGTACACCTATAGGCTACTGCTTTGCTGTCTTTGGTCTAAAGGAATTTGTATAAAAGCCAAGCACAAGATAAATACTCAACAGATTGAGAACTCATCACATCTGAATCAAATTCTTAGCCACCAAATTCTTAGACAAGAGGGCTCCATGGATGAGGTGGATGAGAGAGGGGGAAGAAGAAACACAGCATAACAAAGACATCAGCTACACACCCAGGAAACAGACAGGAACTGAGGAGGAACCAAATAGACAAGACATGGGAGTGGGCTCTGGAAGGACTCTCCCCCTGGTTTAGCAGGCAATCCTTTCCCTTGTTCTGCTACCTGACTGACAGATCCACTGACCAATCCCTGTGCAGATGAGGGTGACATGGGTGGGGCAATGAGCTACCCTCCCCACCAGCACCCTAAGGATCCTTGCAGCTTCCTTGGAGGGAGCTACTGGGAAGCCAGAAAAGGACACAGAGCTGCGAGCCCAAAGAACTCTCTCCTGCCCTTGTTCCTTTGCCTTTCCCCCTCAGCACCCTGGAGCTCAGCCACATGCCTCCTCCCCGGGTGGGGTGCAGCTGTCCCCACTGTTATAAACAAGTCCCAGAAGAGTTGCTCATATTTTTAGTGCTTTACTGTGGATACAAAGGTCACCATGAGGCCCCATTTGCCGGCTCACTCCCCTCTCTCTGTATCTCTCTTATTTTCATCCGGCATGGATATTTCCCATTCAGATGAGTGAAAGTTGGATATTTTGGGCAAAAAAGGATCCCAAGCATTCACTTTCTCTTGGCTGGATCCCTTCTAATTGCCAGAGTACGAGTGACATCTGTCCCGCAGCCTCAGACTCTGGGCAGCAGCACCCGGGCTGGGGCAGAAGCCCTGCCATTTTCTCTTTGGAGTCTATAGAGGCTTAGAGCAGCAAACAGCTTGAGGTTTCTCTCATTTAACTGTGTGCCGCTAGGCCACGCAGGCGGATGAGCTCATTACCGTCTGACCAAACAGTAGGCTTTCCTGGGCTCACACTCAGGGGTTCCCCTGTGTCACCTGTGCCACACGGCTCCCCCTCACCAACCCTCCAACCCCATCTTCAGTAAGTTGCACCCCATCCTGCAGGTGACAAAACCACGGTGCAGCTGTCTGAGAAACGCACCCAAAGTCACATCGCCTGGCAACAGCAGGGCCAGAGAGGACACTCGGAGTCTTAGCCAGTTCCTCCACTTGCCACAAGTCAGGCCCAGTGTACAAACTCTTCATGGGGAAGAGGAAGGAGGAGGGGGAGAGGCAGACTTGGATGGAACTCACTCGTGCACACACGCGCACACACACTCTGTCACTGTCTCCAGTGTGCCCTCCATGCTACTCTCTGGGAACTGTGGAAGTTCTCAGATCACAGGCACAACTTGGCCAAACCCCCTTAGCCGGAGGGTGGAGACCCGGAGGAGGACCGTGTTGAGCTGTCTCACCTGTTCTCGGTGTCGGCCAGGGCCAAACTCCGAGTGACGTAGCACATTTTCAGCGGGATGCTCTTCTGGTCTCTGTGGAAGGAGAAGGACTGCGAGGACGGAGGTTCCGAGGAGCCACCCCCAAGCCGAGGGGACTCCGGGGGAGGCGTCTCCCACCCGATCTCGGACACCGGGGATCCTTTCTTCACGTAGGGCGTGGCTTCTCGCATGTACTTCACTGAAAGTGAAAAGACAAAGAGACTGAATTTCCAGAAAGGCCAGGTTCCTCAAAAGAACTTCAGTTGGACAAGTTCTTGATAGTGAACCTCTAAAATTCCAAATAAGAGACAGAATTTTCTCTTCCTTACAACATAATTATCTCAATATTTAAATTATATATGGATGTTCCTTAGCACTTGCTATGACAATGTCATATGCTTGGGAATTACTGTGAGCTTTTTTCAACCGTGACAGTGTCTATCTTTTCTCATTCTAAGCTGCATTTTGGGAAGAAGGCTGACAACAGATGGGCAGAGAGACCTATAGCATAACTTAGGCCGAAAGGTATTATTTAACATAAATGTGAGGGACCTGGCAGGAGCGTTCACTGCCCATTGTACCATGGACATTAATTGCTGTTGGTATCCAGTCCAGAAGCAAGGGCATGGTTTTCGATTTAACAGTGCTCAGGATAAGGAGATACACACACACAAGAAAATATGTACTCTGTGGCAAATATTTGGAGTAGCAAAGACATCTGTCAGAGATAAAAACTAAAACATGACAGGTTAAATAAATTATCATACAAGCTCTATGCTCACTGAAAACAACAGTAAGATCTTTTTAAAGTAGAAACACAAATCTGACAGTCTATCTAACGTCCTATCTTTGTATAAAATAATAAATTTATGTACATTTATATTGACAATTATTTCTAGATGTATAGACAGGAAAACTCTAGCATGTTAGCCCTGGGGAGTGGAAATAAAAGTCAAGTTAATGAAGAAATAGGTCCCTTACAATTTGTTTACCTTTTTATAGGATTTTCATGTTTAACCAGGTGCACATATTACATTTATAACATCTAAAATAACAAAAATAACACAAGAACTAAATCTGAATGAAGCAGCCTGAGGCCTGGTCCTCTTTCTTTTTCTTTCTTCCTTTCTTTCTTTTTTCCTCTCTCTTTCTTTCTTTCTTTCTTTCTTTCTTTCTTTCTTTCTTTCTTTCTTTACTGTTTTTGAGACAGTTTCACTATGTAGTTCAGGCTGGCCTTGAACTCATTATGTAGCAAGGTTGGCCTTGAACTCGGGGGGGGGGGCAGGATCCTTCAGCCACAGTGTACTGGGTGCTGGGCTGACAGACATGCCCTCTGACACCTGGGTGAAGTGCTGGTCTTTGATGTGTTTGTCTTAGTATTAAGAAGTTATCTTTTTATTGTTAACTTTCTAAATTCCTGAACTCTAGCACTCGGTCCTTGGACAGCTTTTGAGTTCACAGGCAACCAGGCTCTTGGAAAGTGCAGCAAGAACACCTCTAACCCTTTCTTCCTTGGCCACATGCTGTGGCTCTCTGCTGCAGAGGCCGTGGCTGAGTCCCGCCCAGTACATGTCACCACAAATGGTGGTGGATCAGAGTAAGTGCAAACTAGAGCACTTCGCTCCAGATATCTGCTGAGTCAGTCGCACACACTGGTACCTCCATGGCTCATGACACCCTCCATGGCCCATGATATGGAACCACGGTGAGGGCGACAACAGAGAACAACCATATGCAAGAGTCCCAATGTCACAGTGGACTACACAAGCATTGAGGGTGTCCCACCCAGACCCATTTTCCTACAGCCTAGCTTCTGGGTGTCAGCTGAAAACAACTCAGAGATGATTCTGCTCTGGGGAACTGCTCTGGCCCTACAGAAGCCTAAGGTCCCTGGACAGTAGCTCCTCCCTAAGATCAAACACAGGGCAAGCACACAAGCTATGGCACAAAGCAGAAATGAGCTGCATTTTATAATGGAAATAAAGTACCTTGGAAGAGCCCATTAAAAACAAGACTCTGAGTGCATCAAAATGGATCCAGCGTACACGGGCTTACTGAGCCGCTAAGATACACTCAGATGTATGCGGAGTGGACAGACACTGGGAACTCAAGTGCAGATTTCAAAAATCGCTGTATTCATGCAAGGCAGAGGAGATGTCACTTAGAACCAACACATATTTTAAAAGTAGATTCCAGGGTTTTACCTGGACATAAGAACAATTAGAGGACTACATTGCTACAAACCTGCTAGAGCAGGCTATGTTTACAGACGCAGAAAGATGATTCATGCAATGCACATTTTCATGTGCATCACTATTTCGGGCCACTATATTCAAACATCATTATTTCAGGGCGCTGTATTTAAAGAGGAGCACAGACATACCTAAGGACAAGTGCAGAAACACTTAAACTGTAGAGACGAAGAATAATTAGAGCTGTCTTGAAGATACTGAAATTTTTCATCTTTAACATCATTTTTGCAGAAGCTTGAGCACTGCTTTTTATTGCAGAATTATATGTATTGATAGACAGGAAGTCCAGGCATCAGCGGAGATGAATTAAAGATTTTCTTCTGAGTGCATTACTGCTCTCTGAGGGCTGGAGTTGAGGATCAGTCTTTTGGGATCGATGCTGGAATGAATGGCATTTGAATTTGATCATAAAGGGTAGCCAGGACTTTAAAAAGTAGAAATAAATATCTTTCTTTTATATGGAGCAAGAGTTTGATTTAACTAGAGATCATATTCTTTCATAAAATTTGACTCGGTCACTTACAGGATGAAAAATGACAACCCTTTTATTTAAGGTACTCTGGTTTACAACTTTTAGTGCAATTTCATGGGTGTCTTGGTTAATTTTCTTTCCTTGCTGAGACAAAATACCCAACACCCAAAATTAAGGAAGCAAAGGTTTATTTAGCTCACAGTTTGTGGAGGTTTCAGCCCACAGTCAGCTGGCTCCAAGGCAGGGTGGGGTGGCACAGAGGCAGCTGTTCAAGTCCGCAGAAGACAGCAAAAACAACAAGAGCAAAAGGTGGGGAAACAGCCTCTTTTCCTCCCGTATATTGCAAGCAGGTGTCCTGCAGGTGTCTCTCTATGCTCCTCCTGCACAGGTCAGGATGTTCACAAAGTGAGGACCCTGGCCCCTTGAAGAGCCACTTGGTTAAACTTCTAAACTTCTCAAATTGACACAATGTATCAACCATTACAATAGGAAAGGAAAACTGCACCTCCATCTGGAAGGAGGAAAAGGAAAAACATCTATTATACATCTCTAAGCAGGTTTCTTCATGTGCTTCCCATAGCTAAGTTCGGAAACTACTATGTAAGATTCTGCTGTGTGTTTAATAAGGAAACTAAGGACTACAGAAGAAAGAGCAAAGGCATCTTATTTATTGGGTGTCCAGGTGTTCACAACCAGTACATGTGAGCAACACCTCCCTCTCCCTTTCAGATTATGCAGAAAGAAATGCTTTGTGAGACTGACTGTTCTAACTCTGGTAAATGCTGGCGGCTTTGTGTGGTTGACTCCTTGTAGGGTAGTACTATACACACTAGCACACGGACACTCAGAAGTTTATCCTACATGGACTCGCTCTGCTGGTGAATGGTGGAGCTAGCATTTGAGTAACCGGAGATCACGCTCTTTCACGAAATCTGGCCATGCCACTTAGAAGCAGGATGGAAAACGACAAGCTCACATGTTGGGACTTCATTTTATTGGCAGTAGTGATACTCACGGTGGTCTATGAGCAAGAGTGGAAAAAATCAAAGACGAGCTTTAGACAGAGCTCCTGGGAAGTAAGTTTGGGTGGTACCTAAAGGAAAAGACATTGGATACAGACCCACTATTTCCAAGGCCACTGAGGGTTACTGCCAGACAAACTGAAGAAACATTCCTGAGTATTAATTTAGGTGTGAACAATCTCAAAACTCTGTGGTTTGGGGACAGAAGTACAGGAAGTGTACAAGAGGAGAATTAGCCCGGAAGCACTACTTCCTATGTGGCAGAGCACTGTGCTGATTTGTAAAGGAGAGGCCACACAGCAACACCCTGAGGAGAATGCACCACAAGGGGAATCAGAGTCAACCTAGGGGAACCCTTGCAATCAAACAGTTGAGGAAAAGACGGAAAATAGCTAAAAAGTTAAGGATGAGATCTGAAAAATTAATTCCATCAGTCAAAATTTATCAGTTGATTTTCATAGGAAATGATTCCTGATTTGAAGAATTTAAGCCTAGACAAGGAGAAGTAAGGAGATGACATGACTGGTTGTATTAAATACTAGGCCTGGTGAAAGGCGGTCCTAAAAGTCCCGGCAAGTCTCCAGGAGCCTAACAGAATCAAATGCAAATCTTTTCTGTTGAAAGGCAATATCTTGCTAGGAAAGAATCCTTATGAATCATTTTGAAAGGCAATGAGCTGGCATAACATTAAAAAAAAAAGGTGAACACAGGGAAATAAGGTACCATGAGCAAGAGCTCGCACAAGAGCCTGCCAGCAAATACGGTCTCATGCAGACTAGTTAAAGGTGTTTTACAGAGGCCAAGGAGAGCTTGAGAGAATCAGGCAGAGATTATTTTTTAAAATGACCCAATAGATTGGGAAAAGAAGCAAACAGAATGTCTAGTAATAATGATAACAATAAGAACAGAATTAAAAGTTCAATACTATATCAGAAAAATTAATGAATCATAGATAAAGTAAATTATATATAATCTAGCACAAAGATGCAAAACGATGGGAAATACAAAATCGAGACTGAGAGATAGGAAAGATGAAGAGCTAGGAAAGATGTGATATATGAAGGGTGATGAAAAATAGGGTGGATATTTGAATTTTTTAAACAATCGTTTACTCTGAACAGCCCTGGGACCCTGCAGCTGGA
This sequence comes from Dinomys branickii, assembly GCA_004027595.1. NCBI lineage: Eukaryota > Metazoa > Chordata > Mammalia > Rodentia > Dinomyidae > Dinomys > Dinomys branickii. The sequence goes on from PVLD010011590.1 coordinate 12,167, forward strand.
AACTGGCAAAGGGAGGCTGTTAGTACCAAAGAACAGCGCTAGTCTGGGGAACCTAGTGCAGGTCTAGACAGCAGGGAGTAATTCTCACTTTTTGCCACAAGGATGCATCCTTAATTCTTTTAGAGTTTAACAAGCTAGATTTTATAACAAATAAATACAAGTGAATGGGTGAGCATTGTTAGTTAAAAACATGAGAACTATGTTCCATGCACTCTGCTAAGTGTTCCTAGTGTGCTGACTCCTTTGAGCCTCACAACAACCTAGGAAACAAGCGAGAGTGGGATTGGTCAGCTTCTCTAGCTGGTACAAAATACCTGACCTGTACAAGTGACAGGAAGAGGGGCTTACTTGGGCTCGTGGTCTCGGAGTTCTAGCCCCTGATTGTCTGGCTCCGAAGCAGAAGCACCATGGTAGAAGGGCACAGTGGATGCAGATACTCAACTAATGGCACTGGGGAAGCAGAGGGCAAGACAAGAGCCAGAGAGAAAGAGGTCAGGGACCAGGTCACACACCTATGATCACCCAGACACACCCAGACGTAAGCTTTACTGAGCACCCAAGTGTCTCTCCAGCCAGTCAAGCTGACAACCACGACAACCAAGATCAGCCATCATAATACAGTAACTGTCCCTGTTCTGCCTAGCATCCTGCAGGAGAGAGAGGCTGCCACATGAATAATAAATCTGGCACTAGGATATGGCAGGAGCATGAGGCAAATCTAGGAATACTGGCTTCAAAGTCCTTCCTTTGAATCCTGAAGTACTGCTGTCTTTCACAACTCTGTTTTGGAAGTGTGTGTGTGTGTGTGTGTGTGTGTGTGTGTGTGCGCGCACGCGTTTAAGCCAATGTTTTTGTTTGCTGGGAGAAAACATTCAATTAAGAGGCGATTGCCTATAACATAAGAGAGCTTGATTTTGTAAGCCTCAACTATTAAACTATGGCATTTCAATAAACGCCTTTTAAGACACCATAATGTGTATTCATAACAGAGGGTTTAACCTGGCAGCACTGAACAACTATGTCTGCATAATTACACCTCCCTGTGCTTCCAGAGAGTAATTTCAGGCAAAGAGCTGTTGAAACTAATCAAGAAGCAGCCGGGCCCAGTTCAGAGCGCCTGATCATCTGAACTAATTAATGAACCATGCCCTTTCTGGGCACCATGAATTAAAAACTGTGGTTGAGCAATTAAAATTCCAAGCTTCAGTTAAAAAAGAAGAGGGAGGGAGCTGCTGGAAGTGGTCGCCAAACCCATAATCCACCAAGTTAATCTCAAGCAGCCGCAGTTCTTCACTTGAACAACAGGCAGTGGTGAGGCTTTCAAAAGAACACTCGGTAAAGGCCAAGCTTGCCAAAGGCCCAAGTTGCCACAATCAGATCTTTGTTGGGGTGGCCAGACGACATTTGAAAGGAAAAGCACACACAGGCCAGTAATGAGAAAAGGCTGTAGGCAAATCCCATCAACTCTCCCAGCAGGCCCATTTCTAAGGAGCCAGAAAACCCTTCTGATATGTTCAAGTTTTCTTCTTAAAAATAGTAACAACAGAAAAAGGACTCAGGGCTGGGGATATAGCTCAGTGGAATAAGTGCCTGCCTAGCAAGCGCAGGGTCCTGAGTTCGATCCCCAGTACCGCAAAAAAAAAAAAAAAAGAAAGAAAGAAAAAGGACTCAGATTACTGAAAGGGAAGAAAGTATTCCATTACTCTAGGGGATGTCAAAAAGTGAATATCCTAAATTCGAGGGGAAGGAGACCAGCTGGAGGTGAGACACCTGGGCCTGCAGAACTTTGGTGAGACTTGGAATTTGAGGACAAATGGGTAGGTGACGGGGAGATTTGGTGACAAAATGCAGTCTATGACTTTTCCTTAATGATATTTTCTTAGGTTGCCACAGAGAGGAGGGATGCAGACAGAGGTCATTTATACTTCCAAAAGGACCAAGAAATGATGAAAGAGGCAATATAAGTTTTGCAGAAACTACGGCTAATCTCGCAGGAGGTGATGGCATGGTGGAAGGAGAAGGCCCTGGGAATCGGGGACATGGATTACAACTTCAGCTCTGCTGCCAACTAGCTCTCTAGCCCTGGGCAAGTCACTTCCGCTCTCCAAATCCCATTTTCCTTACCTGTTAAGGGAGGGAAATAAGGTCACTACTCTTCAAGCAGTACGAGACTCCTTTGGAGCTGCCACTTGTAGCACCGTTAACAAAGTCTGTCTCACCTCACCCAGCTGTATGTGTCATCCCTGACAAATGCCCCCATTAAAGTGAGTGCCAGTCCCTAGACAAGGCCTAGAGCAGGTGCAGCTTCGGACCCTACAGGCCTACAGGCACCTGACAAGAGTGAGAGAACCCCACGCTGAGGTTCCATACCATTCCTTTGGTTTGGCAGCGTTCTTTACAAGAATCGTTATTTTATCCACTTTCTGATGTTTACTTCACTTCCATTCTGCCAGGTGGTTTCATACAAGTAGGATTTTAGAAGACAATAAAGGACCAAAGGTCCTCCCATGGTCGTGAGGACATTCAGGGTGATGGGACTGAAGTTTTACATGTGGAGTCAGGAGCAAAGTGAGGCAGGTTTGACTTTGGGGAGGAATCGCTGACTTCCAAATAAAAACCATCTCTGAATCACCCTCTTTTAGATAATCCAGCCACTGATTCTTGAGCAAACGAAGATCATGGTCCCAGAGTGCCATAGTGCCACTAGGGAAAGTAACCAATTCCACTGCTGGTCCTGCAATTTCCCACAGACCCTGTGCCTAATCACCAATTCAACGAATGTTGAGTAAGTTCTTGCTCTGGGGGAGGGCTCTGAGTGCTGGGTGGTCACAGGGAACAAGACAGACAGGCTCCTGCCCCAGTGAACACACATTCCAGTCCCCGTATGCCCACTGGAGGACAGGATGGAGAGAAAAATAGAGGGCATCAGTCTGAAAATGACACACACAGCAGCTTATGTCTGGGTCTTTCCCTGCTCCTACAGAGCCACTCACCATCTGACCCCTGGCTATTTCCCACCCACTGACTTGGTCTGCACAGTTCCCATGGTGCAAGGCATGGTGAACACCACTCAAGGGTCTCAAGGGCCACCGTCTGCCTGCCTCTGCTCTCTGTCCACACAGCTTCCTCTGTGTGGGATCCTTCTGGAAAACTCTGCATCCTCAGCTGAGCTAAGACCTCCTTTCTCCTTTGAAACCTGGCCAAGCTTTGGTGACACATGCTACGTGACACTCAGTGCTGATCAGTGAGAAATGTTTTAAAGCTCATAAGTACATGCAATTTTTGGTTTCCACGTAAGTTTCTGCCATGGAACCTAGGGCCTCAGAATTAGGTGACTACTTCGAGGTCGATGTGAAAACCTCAGACTCCAGAGCGCTGCACACAACTGTACAAACTAGGACAACTTCCGCAATTCCATGCCTCCATTTCTCCATCTGTAAAGGGCAGTGTGCCTGTTCACATCTACATCACAGGAATGAGCACAAATGTCTGGTAATAGAATACGCAATTACTGAGCAAAGAAATGACAAGTGGGATCTCTCAGATACAATTTCTGGTGTATCAAGCGTCATAAAAACTGATCTTCATTCCAGATGAAATAGCAGAGGCCAAAGATCAGCAATCATGCCTCCAAGGTACCAGGTCCAAGGACTAAAAGGAGGCTCAGGAATCCCTGCACTTTATCCAGATGGGAATATTTTTTAGGACCTTATGGGCCTTAGGGTCTCAGTGACAATTCCAGTCTTTCACTGTGGCACAAAATGGTTTGTAGACAACATAGAAAAGATGAAAACTCATCAGTGTGGCTGCATCCCAAACACTTCCCTTAGTAAAGCAGGCAGCAGGCCAGATTTGACCCACGGGCTATAGTTTGCCAACCTTGGCTTTAGAGCAAAGCATTAACCAGCAATTATTGATCACTTCCTGCCTATCAGGCCCCCAGGGTGTGAAGCACAAAAGCTTAGGAGAGAATTCCTGCCATGGGAGCATCACCACACCTCCCTCACAATGTGGCACAGAGAAGGGCAGGATCATCCCACAGGTCCACCACAGCAGGACACAGACAGAGCAGCCTAGCTCCAGCCCCACGCCATGGCTCTGTGTGCACTTTCCCTGTGAGTTGCCTCTGGGCACGTCTGTCCAGCCACTGGCTTATAATCATGCTTTGAGAAAGATCACACTCATCTGCTGTGGTTTACTTTCAGCATCTTATAAACGAATGTAAACATTTGGCTTTACATAAAGAGAAAGACAAACCATGGCTAAAGGAGGCTGGGACCACTACAACCTTGTTTACTTGGCTGCAGAGTACCCAGGGCTGCTGGTCCACAGCCCCAGAGCTGAGAGCTGGCTGTGCAGGAAGCCAACAGAGGATGTGAAGAAGGACCACAGCTTGCACTATTCAGACTACTAAAGAGCGGTGGCAAGGGACACTTGGGGCCCTGGAGATGAAATTAAGATTTCACACAGGCCAAAATTAAAAAGACGAATATAGCCAGGTATGGTGGCACCTGCCTATAATCTCAGCACTTGGGAGTCTGAGGCAGGAGGATCCCTGTGAATTTGAGGCCAGCCTGAATGACAGTGAGATCCTGTCTCAAAAAACAGATAAAAACAAACAAACAAACACACCCCCTACACACACAAAAGATGAATATAATAGGAACAAGACAAAAGGTTATTACTGTGAATTCAAAAGAAAAAAGTTACAGTTCCCTATGGGATAAGGAAAACGGTGCACGAGGGCCAAGGCTGCCCATGAAGGATTAGGGTGTTAGACTCCACTGGAGAAAAGCACCAACAGCCCTCTCCTGCTCACCCCCGCACTCCTCCTCCTCCTCCTCTTTTCCCTCCTCCTCCTCCTCTATCAGCCCATACCCATAGCACTAATAGCTCACAAAGTGTGCGAATAAAAGTGAATAGACAGCTTGTTGAAAGGTCAAAAAATAAAGAAGACACTCACTGAATAAGGGCTGAAAATCCATGTGGTGAGGAGTGTGGAGTTTGATGCTGGGGCCAAATTCCTAGGTCTTCCGGGCTGAGCTCTGTGGCCCTGCATGTACCACTTGTCCCCCCACAGGCTGGCTCTGCCCCTCATCTCACAAAGTTGTCAGCAGAAGGAAGGCATCTGAGAGGACTCTCCAGGAGGAACTTGGCATGACACACACACTAAGCAGCAGTTCCCTTCTGGGTTTAATATGTGAAAAAGCAGTGAGGTGCTGACTTGCCCACTAGGATTCCACTTTGCAAAAGTGTGGGTTGTTTCTCAAATGCCTTAAGCTATCATGTGTCCTGATTCCCGCTGGAATATGGTTAATCCAAAGACTCCAGTCCAGTGAGGTCAGTTCAGGGTTGTATCACCATGCAAAATCAAAGCATGATTTCTTCATTGTCCTATTCTTATAACCTGTGAATTAGTTGTGTATCAACAGGGCAGTCTGGGCCAGGGATATAGCTCAGTGGCACAGCACCTGCCTGGTAAACACAAGGTCTTCAGTTTGATTCCTGGTACCAAAAAAATTACATATTTATCAACAGGGCAGTCTGTTAAGCTATCTGAATTTTAGAACCCTATAAAATGAGGAAAACAATGTCTCCCTCAGAAGGGTGATACACAGTAGGAGTTTAATGCATGAGCCCCAGAATCAAAAGCTCTAAGTTTGAATCCAACTAATAAGCAAAGTCTCTTGGAAGAAGGTATATGTGTATCTCAGTACCCTCACTCAATAATAATACTGTCTATATCAGGTGATCATTATAAAGATGAAAGAACTTTTAAAAATATATACAAATTCCTGGAAATAGTGTCTAGAACATACATGGCACTCAAATTGAGGTATTAATATGACAATGTTGGTGTTACTGTTATGAGATTTTAGCAACAACAACAACAAAAAAAAAAATTGCAAAGTTACCAAACCTTTCCCTTTTTGTTTTATGTATTTCTTTTTTCTTTTTTTTTTTTTTCTGAGACAGGGTCTTGCTATGTAGTTCAGGCTGGCCCTATATTCATTGTGTAGCTCAAGTTGACCTTAAATTCAGGGCAATCCTCCTGCCTCAGCCTCCCGGATGCTGGGATTATAGGTGTGCATCACCATGCTTGGCATACCAATCTTTTTTCTAACTCTAGGAAACATAAAAAAATCGAATGTTTCAAAATATATCTTCACTCATTCATTCACTGCATATAAATTAAGACCCTATCATGTGCTTTGTCAGACTAGACACTGCAGGCCGTCCAGACGCTGGACACACTGTTCCTGCTTGTGAGGCTTTTATCATCTTTCCAGGGAGAAAAGGCTCACATGCCTAAAATCTGAGAAGTGCTACAGGATATAATTCAGGGCACAAACAATAGCCTCCAGTTGGTCCCTCAGGTATTAGTTAAGAACCAGGAGAACAAGGACGAGTGACACCCACAGACTCAACAGTTTCCCAGCAGTTCCTTCACCATCACAAATAATCGTGATTTCTCTTCCTTGGGACAGTGTGGAACTCTTCTGGCTGCTCCACCCTAACATCTGCAGAAGAGCAATGAGGAACAGGCAGAGAGACTGTTGGACACCTTAACCTGAACACTGCCACATTAGATTTATCAAACTGTTCTACCCCTCTCATAAGAAAAATAACTGAAAGTCAAACAGGAAAGTTAAAGTACTGGCAAACCTTTGTCAAATGTAACAGAATAAAAATAGGAAGAGAAAATCAGTGCCCTGCATGGAAGGGAAAATGACATCATATATAACAGATATTTTTAAAAAATCTCTAAGAAATAAAAGAACACTTCTGTCAGCTTCATAATGCATTTTAAAACTCTAATGGACTGCACAAATTCCTAGAAAAAATAAATTGACTTCAGTAGAAACAGCATATTTAATCCCATAACTCTTAGAGATGAAAACATTGGTTAAAGTTCTTCTCACAAAGAAAATAGCAGAACCCAGTTTATTAGTGAATTCTGCCCATTTTTCAAAGAGATGAACAATTATTTCTGATAACAGACAAACAAGAGACTTCCCAATTTATTTATGAAGGTAATATAATTTTAATAATAAACCCAGAAGAGGAAAATTCAAAAAAAAAAAAGAAAGAAAATTGCCAACCCATTTAATTGATAAATATAAATGCAAAAATTGCAAATAAAATATTAACAAGCCAAGTCCAAACAGCTACACCTATGCCTGTATCTATGTCTGTATCTGTTTATGGCAGCAGTTCAACTTGACCAACTCCAGAATATGCGAATACTGCAAGACTGGTTAAATATTAGAAAATATATAATCACTCCTCAGTCTATTAAAAGATAAAGGGAGAAAAAGTATGATTACTTCAAATAAATGAGGGAGATTTGTTTTGTATTGTATAAACTTTAGCAGGCAGTTACAGTAAAACAAAACTAACTCCATAAGCAAACCAGAAAGAGGAGGCAACTTCCTGAAGTTGATACAACATCTCCCCAGAGAGGAGCCAAACTGACAGCCCAGACAGAAAAAGAGAAAACCTGCAGCATCTCCTTGAAATCTGGGACTGAAGTCACAGCAGCCTGTGTTGGGCTCTGCAATACTCCACTGAAGTCCTCAGCCAGCTCTGGACAAGGAGCAATCCAAGACAGGAGGATTCAACAGTGGAATGTGTGAGTAAGCAAATGAACGACTTGAGGAAGGCAGTAGGAGCAAGAAGAAACAGCGCATCCTCAACTTGTCAGACCTGAATTGTCGTCACAGTTGGGTTCCTACTTTTCTATGTGGTCATGAGAAAACCATTTAAATCTCTAATATTACTAACCTTCTTTATCTATAAAGTTAGGGTTTTTTGTTACCATGGTCACTTAAGTTGACAGTGGTGCCATTAATGTTTAAAATCCAAGAAAATATGGGCAGATGGGCATGTTTGGGGGCAAGAGTAAACAATTCTAGCTTTTGAGACTTAAGGCTTGAGATTGGGCCAGGACACCCATGATGAAGCAGAGAGGCCAACCGAAGTAGAGCTGCGAATCTGAGGTTTTGAGAAGTGGCCAGCGCAGTGTTTTAGTTTCACTGGAAAGTGATGCAATATAACAGTCATAATAGTTAACATGTAATTAAGTGGTAATTAGGTGTTTGGGCATTTACATAGATTATATCTTTTAATTCTCACAGTAACCTGTGAGATAGATTTCTTATTCTTCATAATTTACATACAAAGTACAAAAAACTTAGCCAGATCCCACAGCCCAGGTCATGTCCCACACAAACTTTCCTCCACCCCACTTGCTGTGCTGGTCTGCTTCCAAGAATCAGGTCTGATTTAGAATTTTCTCTCCCCAAAGAGCTATGAGTTCTTGGGCAAGCCGCTAAAGCACTACAAGCCTGAGGTTTCTTGTATTGAAAAAGAAGAAAATAATACTAATGGCATAGAATTGCTTTTATTATGGAAGAAACTATATGTTAAGAGGCTGGAACCTAGAAGAAAAGAAATGTGAGCAATGGTGGTTCACGTTCCTTTTGCCCCTAACCACTCAGGAGCAGACACAAAGGACAAGGACAGAGGCAGTTGCCAGGTGCACAGCAACCCAGGGCCATTTGGGCACTCTGACAGAGTGGTGTTTCTTACACTCCAAGCTACCCACATCCACACGATCCTCCTTCTCCAATGTCAGCCCACAGCCAACTGCAGGGGTCAAAGGTAATGCTCAAAGCTGGAAGGGAAAACAGCTGTTGAACTGAGCAGAAGACTTAGCCCTTCCTCCTTTTCTAAAACACTATGTTCTTTGATCTAATCTTGGGGAAGGGAAGACTAGGGAGAAGGCAGTGGGTGCACTGAAGAGAAAGCTCAAATTAAATAACAGGAAGTCTACTAGGTGTTCATGAACCAATGGAGCTTGGTGAAAACACTGCAGACTTAGAATCAGACCAATCTGGCTTATGCTTCTGATTCTGCACATACGGCCACGTGGAACATTGCCTGGCCTCCTAAGTCTCAGTAACAGCAACTGCAAAACATGGAACTGACACAGCTACTATACACATAAATGAGAAATAGCACACACTTGGAAATGTTCGAGAAGGCAACTCTGCCCAGGAACCAGTACGCATCTTGGAATAATGACCAAAGAGTGTTTTAGGGCATGTCTGCCTGCGTCTCTGGAGAGAAATCCAAAGCAAAAATCTTGGCTTGCGCAAGGAACAAACAATTCTCTCTAGTAAAAGAATGGAACCCAGAAATTTGCTGGCAGAGGACATAACCAGAGCTTTAATATGCCCAGAGCAAGTGCTGTGAAAAGAGTCCCAAATCAATGCTGTGGTTTCTGTTATTGCTTATAGACAAGGGCTAACATGGAGATATGGAACTGATCCCAGGTATGAAGCTCAAGGGTGTTCTGCAGGCTGAAAGGAGACCTGAGTTGTCTCCCTGTGGGTAACACCTTTCACTGTTACATAATTGTTAAGAAGGTTGTGTCCCGAGGAAAAATGTGCCCAATACCCTCAATGGCCCACGGTTCCTTAGACTAAAGTTTAAGCACTGTAAAATGGGAAATCTGAGTGTAAAGTGTGGACAACACTGTCACTGTCACTGTCGGGGCAGGTGGCCTGGCAACACGCAAACCAGCCATGTCAGCAGCAGCTGCGGGTGTAGGGGGCTCTGTGCTCTGAAAGTTCCTAGTATTTCTGGCTGGAAAAATATAAGTGCTTCCCTTTCTATCAGAAACCTCTTCACTCCTTTTTTCTATTTTGTTCAATAAATGATGGTTATCTAAATGTACTACCTTGCTGGACAGGCCTTCCAGCCATGCAGGATTTGGAACCAGATCTGGTTCAAGGGGGCTCTGCTACATAATCGAATATTTATAGTGCAGTACAGTATCTGTAATAACAGAGCCAGATGCCAGAGAACAAACTTTATCACCAAAGCAATGTATTATTTATCATATTTCACACAAAGGACTCTCCTTCACATTTTTTAAAAATCCTTGGGTAAAGCCCAAATAGTTTTTAAATGGAATCTCCACTTTAAGAAAGTCTGCCGCCCACACTATACTACATAAAATTCTAATTACTTCCAAGAAATAGTTCCTTCCAGCTCTGCAACCATGTCCAAACATTAAGACATACTTCAGTGAATCATATGCAGAGTTCACGGGATTGTGGCTTTATGAGTGAATTACACTTGGAATGAAATTTCTACTAGAACTTAGAGATACAGAACATTCTTCACACAGCAAAGGCGGTACACACAAGACGAACATTTTAAACCATTCCTGTTGCCAGGGAGAGATGCACTACAACTAGTCAATCTTCATTTTATCCACATTTCTTTAATATGATGATAAATTAATCAAGTAGCCACTGGGAAGGTAAAGTTGTAGCAATGTCATGTTATAGGCCATTACAATGACACCGTGAACACGTCAATGTCACAGGGGCATTTCTTTCTTCTCACCGGATCAAATTTAAGGTCTCCATACAATTTCTTTAGTACATGGAAGAAGCCGAATCTTCCTGCCCTGTGTTGTACCCACAGCACACAGCGCAGCGGGGATTTGAACCCAGGGTTAGGACCTCCCATTCATCATTCCCCCTCTCACATGCCGTGGACCTGTGACACCAGCCCCCACCCTGGCCCCATCACACACTTGCTGGTTTCAGAAATCACCGCAATTTTCAGGAAGAAAAGTACCTGGAAGTAACCTGCTGCCCTAGTGGAGTCACAGAAATACTGTCGTTCTCAGAAATGTTTTAGAGTGGAAAATTCTGGACTCAAGAATTCAAATAACCTGGGTTGTTTTCTTTAGCTGCGTAGGAAGGAAAACTCTTTCTAAAGATTATACATCTATGCACCCATAGAGCAGATTTTATCCGGGAGATCAATAACATGCTCAGGCTCTAGGTGTATTCTTTAGATTGAAGGAATACATATTAAAACAGACAGAACACTTTTTCTTTTCATTTTATGAGCACGCCTATGTTTGTAGTACATAACAGTCACATCCATCAAAGGGAATTGGTTTCTTATCAGGAGAACGTCATCTCACCAGACCAAAAGACATTTCTCTCAGGCTTTCTCCAGTCACCTCCCACCTCCAGAAAACCAGCTGTTGATATATTTTGCTCATTCTAGAATTTTCTATAAATGACGTTATACAACATGTACTTGTTTGGTATACATCTGGTTTCTTTCATCCAGTGTATATTTTTTGCTTTGTTTGGTTTTTGTTTTGTTTTTTTGAGACAGGTTCTCCTAGTGCAGTCCAGGGTGTCCTTGAACTCACTGTGTAGCCCAGGCTGGCCTTGAACTTGTGGCATCTACCTGCCTCAGCCTCCTACCTGCTGTGGTTACAGACTTGCACCACCATGCCCACCTCCCAGTGGGTTTATGAAACATTCCTTATTGCCCAGCAGACAAAGTCCACCTTCGTCAGATCCCACACAGAAATGCTCATCCATACAGTTGTCTATAACTCCACCCTCCCCCAGATTCATGCCACTTCCGGCCTGTGGGATAAGTCAACTCATCCACCAGCCTGGTCCTCCAAGCAGGAGCCATACAGCATTTCACAAAGAGTGATGTGGTCACAGTAAAGAAATCCCTGCTTGGAAGGAAGCAGCCGCTGAGACACAGGCTGGAGTCTTTTCTGCGTTAAAAACATAGTCCCCAAATTTAGACAGGAAACAAACACCATTTCCTGAGATTCTCCCTAAGAATCACCCTCATTGAGTGAAGCGGAAGTACAAATTCCAACCCGTCACACAGCGTCTTGAGTGCTTCTGTGAGCTGAACGAACAGATTAGCTTTAGAAATGACCAGGGTGGCAACCTGGGCCAGAACGGTGTTCTTCAGGGAAAGACCAAGAGATTCAAAGCTTATTAAAATAACGTGGTGGAAAGTTTCAAGTCACATTTAGAGCAAGGTGTGGAAGACAATCTGAAGGTTCCTGCAAGCCTGTGGGTGTAGGTTTTCATCCTGCTTCCTGCAGAGAAAACATCTGTTCTTACATTCAGTTCCAGCCACCTCTGATATCTATTGCATTTGCCAAACGGTGAAAAGATCTGAAATGTTAACCCTCTTGATCTGTCAACAGTCCTGTATTTCTGTGAAAAGATGAGCTACAATAATGGCACAAACTGGAGAAACTGTGTGTATCTAAAAGGCATAAATCCCCATCACAGTGGAATTCCTTCAACACACAACGAGCGAAGGTATGAAATATACATCCAAACTTCCTCTTCTTTTTCTTCTTTTCATGTTCCTCCACATGCGTCACTCCATATTCTTGAGTGAGGTGCATTCAAGGTCATTCAGTCACAACTTTAACCCGTTCCCTTCTCCAGAACAAATTTAGCCCACATGAGCAAAAGTCAAAGCATGTGTTTGTTTGGTCTCATTAAACTCACACATTCTTCTGGGAGAAGCAGTGAATCTGGTTCATTATCCTAACTCTTAATGAAGGATAAATTGCTTGCACTTAAATGGGGTTTACATTTTATTTTTATCCAATGCTCAAGTTTGTTGGTTCTCATCCAAGAGTAAGGTAGTTGCTCAACAGAGCCCATGAAATTAAAGCAAGCTTGTTTTCCTCACAGGAGTTGGGCATGTCAGGGAGGAAAGTGGTTAAAAAACAGAAAAAGACATTCTTGGGTTTCCCAATTTAAAGGTGTCACTTTTAAAGGTGTGAGGATGCCTAGAAGGGACGATAAGCCAAGGTGAAGGCAATTGAATTTCTGTGCAAGATTTCACTGATGTCAAGTTCTGTCACAGCGTTTCTTGGCACGGACAGAATCCAATTCCCAGGGGCTAGATGACAGGCAAAAGAGGTGGCATTCTTCTCTCCTCCCCTCTCTCTACATCTCCTGTTGGCTAAGCACTCCCTTCGCTCCTGACATTACAGAGCAGTGCAGGAACTGTCTTGTGAAAGCAGCCAGAGTCTGAGTTCATGAAAAAGCCACACCTCTAACTGATCAAGAAACCGGGGGTTCTGGAGGAATCAGACGGAGAGGCAGTGGGCATCAATCTCAGCTGGTCCCTTCTTTCCAGGAAAGTCCTCCTGCTTCAATCCAGGTGCACTACCACAGTCCCTGTGGGACTCCAGAGCCAGAATGAAAGGTTTACATTGCCATCTGCCCGACTAGGCTCTGGGTTCCTCCAGGAAACTTGGCTCTCTCATTCCCGCTGGTTAAAGGCTGAGAGGACACCCGCTAAGTACCTGATGAATGTGCAAGTGAATGAAGAGAGCAATCAGATTCTACCTGAGGGACAGGTGCCATGGACTGTGGGATAAGGAGTACATTCTGTGCAGAATTTAGGGTCACTGTTATTGTACCACTGGGCTTTTCCACTTTAACAGTGTGCAAGTGTTTTTGCACATTAGTAACCTTAAAATTTGATCCCTATTTAAACTACTCACACGATAGGGTGTCATCTTCTTTCCACACTCACACAGAACGAAACTGGTGCATCTGCCAACGTTCCCGGCGAGATAGCCTATTTCTGTGAAGGTCAGGAGTTGGAGTTTCATGTATGTTCCAACAGTAGGCCTGGCAAATGCACACTCACCCACTGCGCTTGGGGAGGGTGCAGTGGGTGAGCACTCAGGGGATCTTGTGGAATTGCTGATGCTCGGAGCTTCTACAGGCCATGAGTCCTGTTAACAACCAGGACGCCCACAGCTGCTGGCAGCGGGGGCCCTGCCCTCAGAGGCTTCCGGTGGAGGCTGGAGCCTGACGCTCGTCGGGGACCAAGCAGGACACTAGCACTGAGTCTTGATGACCCTGATCTTCTGGTCTATCTGAAATTCTTAAAAATATTATAATTTATCACAGTAAAGATAAGGTTTTTTTTCCCTAGTACTAATAAGTGGTCTGGGAACTGCTATGTAATTCACACAAAGGTGAAGGTCAGAAGGGGCAAAGCCCTGGCTTCTCTGAACAATTTCCTTAATGATGTTTGCTTGCTTGCTTCCTTCTTTCCTTTCTTTCTTTTACTTTCTCTCTCCCTCCCTCCCTCCCTCCCTCTCTCTCTCTCTCTCTCTCTCTCTCTCTCTCTCTCAGAAGCTTTCATGGATTTTAATACTCCAGCTGTCATGAGCAACTTCCCATCCCTAGAATAAGCTGTTTGCAATAAGCAGCAGATAAAAATAAAAGGTGGGCTTGGGGATTCCAGCGGCGGTCACCTGGGCCCTTGCTCTGGGGCTGTGTGTGAGGAGTGCATCGTGGTGGATGTGCATGGTGGGGTGGACCATGCTCCCTGTGGTGGAAAGCAAGAGAAGAGGCCGAGTCTCATGGTCCCTTCGTGGATGTGCCCCAGGGACCTTGTGACCTCCTGCTAGGACCCATCCCTTAACATTTCTACCACTTCCCCAAAGCGCCACGGTTGTGGTCATAGTGGCCAGGTGACATAGACTCTTTGAGGACACTTCTGCAAACCACAGCACCAACTAAGGGAGCCAGTCCTCTGTGGGTATCCTCTGTCCTCTGGAAGTGACCCCTGGTCACAGTCCCCAAGGCCCCACACTCCTCACTCCCAGGCTTCTCACAGTGTACTCTGTCCCTAGGAAGGCGGCTCATCCTCCCGTGCAGGCTGATCCAGCTCAGGAGGCTGCACCCTGCCCAGAAAGCGGCAGCACCCTGATTAGAATGTGAGGATTCCGATCCCCAGGCCACAAAGGACTGGCTGGTAATGGAAATGCAGCTTAATGTTCCTTTCAGTTCTGCCCAGATGAGATAAAATAGCACCCGCCCTGTGTAACGGAGCCCAGGCGCAGCCCCCAGAGCCCAGTCCCACAAGCCTCTCTATTTTAGGACCATCCCGCTCACCAGCCAGGAGCTGTGACAGAGCCCTGAAGTGGAGCTCTTAGACAGCCAAAGGAATGCACGGGAGCGCAGCAGCCAGGGACAGACTGAAACTTCAGCTCGGCCCCACCTCACCATCCCCACTGTGTCACAGCACACTCACAACTGCAGTCTGCCAAGGGAGGTTCTCAGCAAGCAAACACCACCAAGCCCAGGGCACTGAGGCCACCCTTCTTCATGGGGAGGAGGTTTCCAGTGTTCAGCAGGTTCAGAAGGAGGCCACACTTTGGGCGGTGATAGCGAGTGGTCCAGGTGATGTGCAGGGTGGAGGGAACCTGGGGAAAAGGGTTTTCCACTGTGCCACCCGGACCGCGCCACCTACTCCTCACTCGCACCTTCAAAGGTTGGATCTGCAGGCATTTTCAGGGCAGACAAAAACACAGTGGAAAACAAATCTGTCTTCCCCTGCATGGCTGAAAGAAGAGAACACTTTAGTAGAACTGAGGACAGGCTCAGGGTTCTAGGTGTCTCCTTTCCACCACCCGGGCCCCTCCTGGCCTCTGACTCTGAGGTACCCGAGGATTTTCAGTATGATCCAACAAAGGAGGTGTCCATATCTACATTTAATGTTTGTAAATGTGATTGATTCATTACTATATTTAGACCTAAAGTACGTGAACCTCTGCTCACCCTGCTGTCCTGGGCACTGATGGCCTGCTTCCAGCCACACTTCCGGCCACACACCCTGCCCACAATTTCTGGGAGGAGAAGGAAAAATAGGAACAACAGTGATTTGGGCAGTCCATGGTGTCGATGTTGAGGGCTTGGAGTGGGAGAATGCTGTGGGAAGTAGAGCCAGCTCAGAAGGTGAGAGGAATTTAAACTACTGAGAGGAAATCAAATTACCATGCTTCTACCCCGGGGTTTCCTAACCAACACCAAATGTCACAAGTAGTAAGGCAAAAGTGTCAACTCTACACAAGAAGGAAGGGAGAACATTCTCCTGTGGCTGGAGCTTGTGCTCCCGGGATGACCTAGCTGACCCATGAAGGTCAAGTGGCATGAAGGTCAGAGGAGACTCTGCTCCAGTCCCCAACTTGCTCATCACCACGAAGCAAGCAGCGGGCAAAGCAAGGCTTGTCCCATGGCAGCAGAATGGAACAGAGAAGGAACTACTGAGTCAGTCCCAATGGATCTACCTCCCTGGGTCCACAGCTGTGTGGTCCCCAGCATACTCTGGCTTCCTGGCTATACAGTCAACTGGCCATGCCCAGGCTCTCTATGACAGCCAGGATGAGGACTGACTGCCTGACTGAGGTTCCTGCCGCTGGTCTACATCCATGGGCCTCTCCCCCAAAGCTGTGGCACAACCAATGGCAGACACTGCAATCATTACTGAACTCACGCTTATTTTGGCTTCCTCCAATATTGACCCAAGGCAAGGAGTTGGGTGCAGGTGGTTTCTTTGGAAAGTAACTCCAGGAAGCACAAGACAGCACGGGGGAAAGAGACAGGGAAGAGATAAAACAAATATAGGACTCTAGTGTCCAACACATTATGCTCACTTATTTCCCCACCTCTCACCTGTAATCCCACCATCCCTCAGACCTGGAGATGCATCTGACCTTGCTCTCTCTCCCATGCAAAAATCCGATTGCACAGTGGTGGCCCAGGCTGAGAAAGCTCAGAGTGCTTGCCTCCTATCTGTAAAACTACTTCTAACTGCCTGCATGTTTTCAGGAAAAACTTGCACTTGCTACCAGAATCATATCATAGCTCCCAAAGTCAGTGAAATGTTACCATCAATGTTACCATCAAAGTCTGAGTTACCATCAAATCTGCTGAAGGCAGGTGCAGCAATATAGATAAGGACAAAGGCAAAAGAGCCAGCAGCGAGATGAAGAAGTCATGGCTATGGGGGAAAACTTTCATAAGCACTTGGGGGACCCAAGGCTCAGCGTGTGAGACCTTTCCTGTCACCCTAGGTCTCTACTCCATGAAGGCCCAGCATCCTTCCTGGTCCTCACAAGAGCCTGATATGGGCTGGAGAGAGACGTAAGCACCCTTGGTTTGTCACCGGACCAGGCAGTTTCTCATCTTTGGAGTCTCTGCCCTTGTGATCCGTTCCTGTAACTGGGCCTGTGCCCTGTTCCCCAGATCTGCCCACCTTCCCCTGTTTCTGTCCACCTCAGATAAATCTGATTCCCCAAACAGCTAACAAGCAGCCATAGGCCCAAGCAGAGAGGTCAAACTCCTGGCTTTTTCATTCTGCCTCATCCATGGCAATCAACAGAATTCTGAGCTAGAACGAGATGTAAGAGAAGCCCACAGAAGTGCTGTGAAGAACACTGCCCAGTATCCTTTTATAAACTCAAACTCTGAGAGCACCTCGTGTCCAGTGTCTTGTAGGCAAAGATGACTTGCAGAAGTTGTTATTGCTTTGGCAGCACCTCACTAATCAGAACAGTGCTGCCTGGACACAGAAAGCACAGTCCTAGCCAGAAGAGGGAGAGGCTGGCATATTTATTTGGGGAGAACGAGGGTGCCTGATTACCTTATCCTTCCACAGGAGCCTCAATCTATCAGTCATCAGGTATTTTCCAGAAGCCTTCTATAGACAGTGCTGAGCTTAGGCAGCAGCTTATGGGTCTTAAGTCAGGCATGAGGAAGAATTTTCTGATCATAATTAGGGGATTTAAATACTTAGGCGCATTCATGAGGCCACCATGGGAAGGCCTCTATGTTCTGCAGCTTTCACAGATGAGTGAGACCTTTGAAGGAAGCTGAATCAGTGATTCCTTAGATGAATTCCAAAAACGGAGTATCATAGAACCCTGACTTCTGTAATGTATGCCTTCAGGGATTATACAAATGTTTGGCTATGGTTTCAGTTTTGAGTTTTCATTTTTGAGAATTTACTTTTGACTACTTTTGAAAATGTAAATACGAAGTGGTGCACATGTAATAAATGTGTCTTACTCTTCTCCTAAGGCATGTTTAGTACCGGCAGAAGTGTCTGTTACATAACAGTAACTGCTGCAGACATTACCTGCGAGGAC
This sequence comes from Dinomys branickii, assembly GCA_004027595.1. Lineage (NCBI taxonomy): Eukaryota > Metazoa > Chordata > Mammalia > Rodentia > Dinomyidae > Dinomys > Dinomys branickii. The sequence goes on from PVLD010011590.1 coordinate 29,991, forward strand.
CACGGCTGCCCCACTCCTAAACAATCCTGAGCCTCACAAAACTCCAACTGCCACCACCAGCTTTCAAGTAAAACTTGTTGTCTAATTGAAATGGCCTTCTCACTCCAGTTGGCTGGCTTTTAATGAGCAAGTGAGACAGAGTTGTGCTTATAAAATGAAAGTCCTAAATTATGACCCTAATATCATTTCTGCTTACACTATCTAGGCATGTTTCATAGGGATTTCTTTGGGGAAAGATAGTGAAAAATAACTTTGAGAATGACCAGGTTAACAGAAGGTGGCGACTTCCAAGTTCCTTTCCATGCTGGTTATTTATCACCTCACTTGCTCCAGCTGCATCAGAGAAATGACATTTTAATATGGAAGAATAGCTATGGTGTTGTGAGCAAAGTAGGGTCAAATGAATTGCATCCAGCACGTTCCACACATGATACACAGGTGTCCCTCGGTATCCATGGAGATAGGTGGCAGGACCTGGACCTGCAGACCTTCAGGTTCCTCACATCAAGGACACAGCAGCATCTGCATGTACTCGACATGCAGCCTCCTGTACACTGTCTATTAGATCATCTGTACATTATCTGCAATCCCTACCACAATGCAATAGTTGTTCTACTGTATGGCTTAGGAAATAATGGCAAAGAAGAAAACTTTATACATGTTCGCTATAGGAACATTTTTTATTATTCTAAATCCACTGTTTACTATACCCACAGATGCAAAGCATGTCATTTATGCTTTAAAAAGCCTAAAAGTATATATGCCAATGTTACAAATTACACAAAAAGTCAATTAAGAGCAGTTCCAGAGGGCAAAGAACATAAATGTGTCTCATGTGGAGAACGGGTGTGGCTGGCATCACTTCCAAATGCAGAAAGTAAATAACTGTAAGAGGGGAGCCCAGGGTTTGCTGGATCGACTCTCCCTAATCACTTCTTCACCCTGTTGGCTGTTTGAGAAAGGGACACGCTGCACCTACGCAGTGAAGTGGCCGTCTAGCTCACTGGTTACATGCCCTGACTCAGAGACAGGAGTGGCTGGGCTCAAGTCTCAATTCTATCCATCAGAGTTGTGTAACCCCCAACCTCCAGTGATCTCACATACAAATGGAGACCGTACCTGTGAAGCAGGAGGATCATTCAGAACATACAGTATCCTTGGAGCCTGCTAGAATTAGGATCTTGAATGCCCTGATTGGCCCAGTGTGAAAAGGCTTGGTCGCAAGGTAGTGCAAGAGATGGTAAAACTGTGGAGCGGTGGGTCTCATGGGGGATCTTTGGGTCATCAGAGACCCTCAGAGGGTAAGATCCTTCCCATCCCTCTCTTGCTTCCTGGCCATGGGTGAGTGGCTTTGTTTCATGATAAGCTCCCACCATGATGCACTGCCTTACCACAAGCCCAAAGCCATGAGGACCATTGACCATGGACTTCAACTTCCAAAACCATGAGCCAAATTACTCTTTTCTCCTGATAGCCTATTATTTTGTGCATTTGGCTCTAGTAATGGAAATCTAACATGCAGCCCCAGTGACATGCCCAGCATGTATTGAACGTCCAACACATAGCAACTATGATATAGGACTAGTCCCTGCTATAGGATGCTTCCAATCTACTGGGGAAGGTGACAGACACATGAACCAATACATAAGCATTTCACCTCCACAGTCAGCATTATGGGAGCATGGAGGATTGGTCCTGGGAACTCAAAAGAGGTGTGCTGGCTGGAGTTAGAGCTGGGGGTCTGAACTGTGTGCTCACAGTGAAGGAAGGAGATTATTTCAGGCTGCACCAAGATCTGTGGGTCCCTACTATTAGAAAGGAAACTGAGGACATCAGCAGAGAGCAAAGCATCTGGAGACCTGTCAGCCTCTGCCTGTGGGTTCTGCCTGCCTCAGTGGCCCCCAAACCCACATGGGCAGACCTTACTGTTGTGCACACTGACAGAGTGCAGGCTGTGAGATGAGGGGTGGTGTGCACGGGCGCTTTCCCCTGCCTTCTGGGCTGGAGGACAAGACCCATCCTCTTGTGTCACCTGCGAGGCAGCCATATGTGTCTCCTGCAACTCTCAGAAGAAAGCTCTCTCCACACACGCAATGTGCTGAGCTCTCGGCCCATGCCACATTCCAACTTCCAGACTCCCGGGGCTATTTATGGGCAAGGTTCCTTTCTAGGGAATACAGAACAGGCATGAGGCTTGATGGTGGGCAAGCACCAGATGCTGAAGAGACAACTGCAGATTAGCTCCCCACTCTCCAATGCAAGGTGAGGCTCTGAGCTCTGCAGACCACTTTTAGTGGACTGTTGTTTGGATGAAAAGGAAAGCAGCTAAGAGAGATTAGGCCCCACATATGGATGATGTTAACAAGCAAGGGCGAAAATCAGGGCCCAGACTTGCACAGCTGGTCTAGGAAAGTGACAGGAGGTGGAGAGGATGGGCATCAAAGGGAGAGTGGGGAGAGCCGCTGACCTCAGGGGAGACAGACGCAGGGTCAAGCAGGTGAGGAAGTGAGAGGAAGAGCGGGAGTGAAAGTCGGGACGGAGGCCGCCACTCGGGGCTCCCACATGGGAGCCACACAGGACCCGCCGCCGCTCGGGGCTCCCACATGGGAGCCACACAGGGCCCAGGCCACAGCTGTGCTGGACAGTCCCCGGAGAAACTGAGAGCACCCCACCCCTGCTTCTTGCTCCCAGGCCCTAGGACCTGCCCACATCTGCAGAACTCACAACCCCAAGCATGGAGAGCTCACGGGGGCCGGGCGGGGGAGTGGGAGGGAGCTGGTGGCAGGGGAGGAGTTAGTGGGGAGCACGTCAGCCTTCAAACCTATGGAGGGGTAATTTCCAGAGACCCTCTGACCAGTCCTCCAAGCATCCCTGAAGAGATGCAACCCCACTGTTCCCAAGTGGTAACCAGCTCAATGCCATGCTCTACAGACAGACCTTCTTCCCCTTACCAGTCTGTCCCTCTTCCTGCTTCCTGAGATTGAGCCCCAAGCAAACGGCTTACATCCAGTACCTCATCTCACAGACTGTGCTTTTGGGGGAACCCAAACTAAAAGAGGAAGTTGGTGGTGGCAACAGTCACAACAGATAAAGAACAGACGTATACAGTGGGAATGTTCTGCAATGCACTACATTGCTGTGGTACCACAAGGCTGAAGGGAATCTGAAGACCCAGCCTCATCCGTCTTCTTGTTTTAAGGCAGCTGTTTCATCATCTCTGGCAGCAGAGTCTTTCTCAAGTGGCACCGTGTGAAAGTTCCTCAGTAGTACTAACAGGATCTAGGTTGTCGATAATTATCACAAACACAGATAATAAATGAGACCATTGGTGCCTGAAGTTATCCCCGTTGATTTGTTATAAACCAGGCTGTTCCATCTGACAGATAACCCTGTGATCCAGCAGCTTGAGAGTCCAATGCTTAGTTATCAAAGCTACAGCCTGTCTTCCTTCCTTCAAAAAGACTCTGTTTCCACCATGTATTTATCAGGAACTAAAGTTTTCTCTGCCTGGTGGTGCAATGGAAGCAAAATTATTTTGGACATCCTTGTTTAAGGATTCTATTGGTTCAGTTTTGGAAAGCCTATTTTTGAATACCATTCCAGCCCTCAGATTACTTTCTCTTCTCTCATTTCCTAGACAGCCTCAGAGGCGCTGTTGATCAGTGGTGTCAGTTTTCTTTAGATGAGGATTCTATCTGCTGCTCCGTAAAAGACAACAACCACCTATTTGTGCAGCAAAGCCGTTTTCAAAAATAAAACCACACCTTATGTGTTAAATTTGTTTTTCAACATTGATATCCAATGATCCAAATGGCCAATAAAGATTTGAATGAATTTAAGATAGCATGTAAAGCTAAGATGGGCATTTTGTTAAATAACAGGTAAGAGAAAAATCAGTCTTCAGCAGAAAGAACACAGTCTATTAGATTTTTTTTCCTGGAACAGATGAATAAAAATGCAAGTTTTAAAGTGGGGGGAGGATGAGAGCCATTATCTATTTAATTTCTGGCAGTTCCATACCATGAAGAGGGCTATTACAGATCTACATCACAGAGAGGCATATGGTTGGTGTGACTGACACTGAACCTTCAGGAGGGTTTGAAGAAGCCCATCCTGGTGATGTGGAATAATGTCGGCAAACAGCCATAAACATCTGAGATGGGAGCAACATGAAAGTGGTGCCCTGGCATCCCTACAGCTAATGGTCTAATAGCCAATCTGCAGTGTTCTTCTGCAGTTTAAACAATGTTTGCAAGAATTCTCCATCAACTACCTGCTTTCTTTTTATACTACACCACAGAACTGTCAGGGGCCTACTCTGATCCAGATACTGAAAGGGTGGAGGCTCTGGACAGCAGACTGAGAGATGGGAGCTGGAGGGTCAGTACATGCCCTGCCCTAAAAACTCTGCGCCACTGGCCAGCACAGCAGAGCAAAAAAATGGGATCTCCCACAAGCGGGGTCAGAGTCTGTCTTCTCCAGTAATGTGGAGTTACTATAAATTAAAGCCTGCCCGGAGCTGCCTAAAGCTCTAGGGATGTGTGCCAGAGCTGGCCCGCAGCGGTAACAAGGCCCTTTCCTTCCCGTGCTGTCCAAGGTCTGTGCCTACTGAGAATAGCACCAGCAAGAGGCAGACTAGAAGCGCTGGGCGCAGTCATGTCGGTTGCAGGCAGGGCAGTCCATGAACGATGACTGGAGCAAGCTGTTTTATTTTCTGCCCAGTTTCCCGTCTTCAAATCATGGTAATAAGAGCAGCAACTTCATAAAATTGCTCTACTAAACAGGACCCCACAGGCCCAGAGCTTTGGCCATGGCCACAGTGGCCATGGTCACGCTCAGTAAATCCTGGCCCCTGCTTTTAGAGAAGAGGAAAACTACTTCCAGATATTCTTACACATTGCATAGAATCTTGCAATAAGACCTAAGTTTAAGTAAATGCAAACAACCATCCAGGACACTCATGGCAGAGCAGAAGGTTTCACCATTTCTGGGGAAAATTCACCAAGTGCTTAGCTCTGGGCTCGGTAATTTCCCTATAAGAGCTCTCCATTTGCTGATCGCTGCGTGAAGGAGGGGGCCAACAAATTCTGTATGAGTCTGAGTCCAAGCCTCGTGATCTTTCTGCTATGCCATGTTGCTTCCAGTGGAAGTATAAAGATGATTTTCTGAGCTTTCTGAGCTTCACCGTGGGTTGGTATTACAGTAAAGGTATGCTTTGCTCTACCTCCTTCCTCTTGACAGTTGCCTCTGTGAATTAATTTGTTAAATAAAATATTTTTACCAACTGAGTCCAATGGGTTGAACACTTTTTTAAAGAAAATTTAATTTTCATGCAAGGTATAGACTCATCCAAAATACAACACTGTTTGGAAAAAGAACACATCATTGCAGAAGTGCTTGTAGATGGCTACAATATCTCTGCAGCATTCTGGAAGAGATTAGAAACTGGTTGGTCTTGGATAGGAAATGGTGAATGGCATGAGGGGCAGGGCTGAGGCTCTGGGTACTTCAGTTATGTGCAATATGTGTGCATCCATTATTTAAAACAAATTTTAGGTTATTTCCCTAGGTAGTTATAATTACAATCCCTACTGATTATGAGCAATAGCACTAACCTTCATCTACACAAATCCATACTAATCATAGAGCCCCAAAATACAATTTCAGAGCATGGTGAAGGAGCAGGGCACAGACCATGCCCAATTTATCATAAACCTCGCAGAACAGGGTGCTGCTTAAAAGCCTGCCTACAGTGAAAGTTGGTTTGTTAGAATCTGTCTTTCCACAGAGATATTTTTAACAGAGTGTGGGTCATTGTTACAGAACTGTGAACATTACAGCTGCTGTCCCCGCATGCAGCCACTATGCCAACAAGAGTGACAGCATCAAAAGGCAGACATGGAGACGGCAAAGGCAACCTTTTCAAGTCAGTGTACAACGATGCATTGTTGATTCTACCAACAAATCCAGAGTGATGTTCCTCTCATAAATCTCCTTTCAAAAACCGAACTATCTCTCCAAGCAAATGGGGTATCTACTCTGTGCCAAGGGCTCTTCTATTACATTGTAAATATGCAAGTGGTGACGTTAGAAAGAACCTAAAAATGAGTTTAGCTTTACAGCAACTGTCCTAGAAATGCACACAGTCTGACTTACACGTTGTGTTGGGATCACTGGGACAGACTGGGGTCTCGATGCCATCACAAATTGCGTGGCCCGAGGCCAGTCAAAATAATGGTAACGGCAGCGATGACATTGTAGAGTCCCTCTGTTAAACAAGATACCACAGACATAGTGCTTTGTACGGTGCCTGGCCACGGCAATATTCAGTAACTTTGTGCTTCAATTTCATTGTCTTGGAAGTAGAAATAATCACACCTAGAGTTCATGGTGATTTAAATATTTTCAATAGTATATATGGGGGAGGGACAGAAAGACAGCACTCAGCAACCTGCCTGCTACGGGGTGGCTTCATGTGTAACAGCTAAGAAAAAGAAGTTAAGAGAGTTTCAGCTGCACGAATGAATTTCAGTTTTATAAATCCAAGTTAAGTTATGTCCCGTTTGGTTCAGCTTCCCCAGGGGGTAGGCAGTGCTCGTCTCTCCCTCCATCGCTCTTTCCATCCGCACAATCACAGGAGCCACAGGTGTCCCAAGAAAAGAAGCAACAGGTCTTTATTTTCTGACTTAAAGAGAGTGATATATGGCCAAGAGCAGAACATTAGAACATTAGAAACAGGGGCCACAGGACCAATACCCATCTCCAGGGTAGTAAATGGAAGCCAATCTGCCCTGGCCCAGAAGAGATGAGTGCTGAGATGCCTGCCCTGGTTGCTTAGTCCTTCATTAGAAAGGGTTCACTTCATGCCCCTCCAAGAGTCAAGGCCTCAGCTAGGCTATTGGCGACCATGCTCAAGGAGCGGAGGTAGGAAATGGGGGCCTTGAGAGGAGGCTGAATCTGAATCACTGGATGCACAAGAACCAAACCCAATGCAGATGTGAACACACAGATAAACGCCCAGCAGCCGCCACCCAACTAACACTGGACGGCCTGCACACAATTCTGGGCTATGATTATGACTTGCTGCGTTTTTAACTTCCTCTAAAGTGAACTTCCCCTGAAAACACTCAGCAGTTCCCAGTCCTGTATAATTTCTGCAAAGGGAAATTGTATGATGATTTTATTTCTTGAAAACAGGGGTGCTGTTTAGGCAGCAAGCAGTGTCTCAAAACCAGAGCTTCCTTTGACAGCGCCGGGAAGCAATTTGGCCCTTTTTAAGATGCTTATCTCTCCATGAGGGGATGAAAATTAAAAGTTGGAAGGCTCTGAGCCTTTGTAGAGAGTTTTATTCCTGACGCTTTTATCAGGGCGTTGTGGCTGTGTTCTCTTCTTCAAAGTGCCCACGCGACTTGTGGGTAAACAGCGCCTGTCTTCAGTCCTCCTTTGGTTATCAAATGCCTTCCACGACTACTAAGGGAGCTCTACTCACTTCAGCAACCTTGAGCCACTGAGAGGAAGACAGCGCTGCAGTTTAAAATTAAAAAAAGAAATAAAAAATCAAAGGCATGCAAATGGCATTAGCTGTCTCTAGCAGAGCTCTCTTGAAAGCTGACTTTTCTGGTTACTTTTCCTGTGTATGCAGACAAAACCCAATTCTCCCTTGCAGGACGTGGGCTCGGGGTTCTTGAGAGTGACAAGTTTGCCTTCTGCTCTTCAGATCACAGTACCCTTGACTTTGGTTCACAGTAAGGGTTTCTGTTTTGAGTAGAGATTCCCAGGAAGAGGGGACACACAAGCATTTCATGGAACCCCCGGCAGGTGACATAGCAGGCATGAGCCAGCTCTGTCCGCCTGTGCCTGCAGGAGCTTCTACCTTGGGTTGTGACACATTTGTTCCACTAGAACTGTCATTGATGGGCAGTGTCCAGAATGCCAACACATGTGACAAACACCACAGGGGCCAGCTGGCTCATTCTACTCAACAGGCTTTGACCCATAGTAACAGTTCACGTTCAAAACTATGAACAGACAATTGACCTTTCTGAGAAACATTTACAACATGGTAAAATAAATAAGAGATGATGATAATTTATTTAGGAATCATTGCACGGCCTGCTGCTTTCCCCTTCCTGGTGTGAGTCTCATCCTGGAATCACTGTGTGGGTGAGAACGTCTGATCTGTATCCAAACTGGCTGTGGCCCTCGCCGAAGCACCTAGGTGTGCTGGGCCGGCACAAGATGCCTCAGGCCAGGGAATCTGTGCTGTTTTCTGCTCTGTGCACACTGTTCTGTGGAGTCTTGAGGGTCAGGTTCAGTGTTGCCAGATCCCAATGAACAAGTCTCTTCTAAGCTCCCATTTCACCAACCTAGTAACGCTTTTCTTTCTTCAACTGCCTTCCAGCGGGGTGCTGCCTAGGATTTCTGAACTCTGTGGTCTCTTTTGAAAGACAGACTGGGGCAGAGGTCTTGCTTACTTGGAAGTTACACATAATTAAATGTAACGTAACAAATGCAAACCACCATACTCCTTCCCTTCCTATCCACCTCTCGGCATTTAGGGTTCTCATCTATGGCACCCTTCAGGGATACAAGAGGTCAGTGGACCTTGACAGGAAGCACTTAACAATGGTAAGGCAAACTTCTTTTTAACTCCAGGACACAGATCACAGGGGAGAGGCAGGTGTCACTGGGGAGGAGAGTGACCAGTGTAACACCGTACAGAAACTGTGGTTTCACACCTGACTCGCTTTATCTCCAGGGTTGTAAAGTCCTGCTGCCGAAGCTTACTGTGAGGAGTCACAGAAGATCAGTGAATGTACAGAGCTTAACCCAGAGCCGAGAAGATAACATATATTCTACAGACATTTTGTTGAATGCAAATAATAGCGGTCCATGCAGGAGAAAAGAAGCTCAGAACCCAAATTCAGGTCTCTGCAAGTTCCCTTGGCAATGGTCTTGAACACTACTGACACTGCCAACACTCCTGGCTGCATCCTTGTCTTGTCCCAGCTCGTGACTGCTTAGGTAATGCCCATGATAGCAATCCTAGGAAGTTGCTATTCTCACAATCACCATGCTAGCAAGGAAGAAGCTGAGAGCTATGGGAAATAAGGCTCCTGGATTTTCAACCAAGTAGATGTCAATTGCAGGGTCCACACCGGGTTATAATCAGAACCTGGGAGCTGCCCGGGGCTGCATGACTTCCAACAAAGTGTGACCAGGCCATTGGGAGCACATGGCCAGCACCACACTGAACAACATAGCAGGACACTGTTCAATGCCATTTAGCTGTCTGGAAAGTCCTGGGGGACAGGAGGCCCCAGTGTGGAGACATCTGAGACTGTGGAAGGATAACCAGCCTTAGGCCGACAGGGAAACTCTAGAGCTGAGCACATCCAGCTGATTTCAACTGAGCTCATACAAGAACCGGAAAAGAGCTGTGACTCTGGTGAAAGACAACAGACCCCCGCCAGCGGCTGTGGCCACGTGACAGCACAACATCAAGGACCTGAAGGCTCCACAAACCCTCGCATCCGAGCTGAAGTCGGCAGAGTTCTGCGGGAGCAACACTTGGAACCAGGAGGCAAGGCTAGGATGGAGGCCACCGTGTGAGAGGAGGAAGACGCAAGAGGCCAGGTATAGAGACTGAATGGCTGACAGGGCTACAGCAGAATTGTGTCCATCATGAACAACGCACGTTGTGGCTCTTTTGGAGACAAGGTCTTTATGGAGGTGATTAAGTTAAAATGAGGCCGTTAGGGTGGGCCCTGGCCAGTGTGAGTGGTTTATGTCCTTATCATAAGAGGGTATGGAGGTTTCTCTATCTCTCTCTCTCTGCCTTTCTCTCTGTCTCTCACACACACGTAGGATGTATGTGCACAGGGAAAGGCCGCATGAAGACAGAGGGAGAAGACAGCCATCTGGGGCCAAGCAGAGAGGCCTCAGGAGAAACCAAGCCACTGACACCTTGGTCTTAAACTCCCATCTCTAGCACCACAAGAAAAGAGGTTCTTGCTGTGTGACCCACTCAGTCTGTGATGTCTTGTTTTGAAGACTCAAATACATGAATATACAAGGGAACAAAGAAATCATCCTGGCTTCTAGGAAAGAGGAAGAAGCCGCAAGAGGTAAGAGGGCCAGTCTAGGCAGCTCCAAAGATGAGCTCAGGGCTTCTCCACGCTTCGTGGTTGTTAGTTAGGCTCCTTTGGAGTCATGAGGAATTGGAGACAAAATTGCTAAGGCCCAGAACAAAATTTGATAGATATTTTGAAGATATCCTAGACAACCATGAAGCTTGGCAACAAGCCGATGTCAAAGAAGAGAAATAAAAGTATACTAAGGGGCTCAAAGCAAAGCTAAGAGCCACTGGATGTTCTGTGAGGAGCTAGTTTTATGCAAAACAAAAACATTCATTAGTGGAATTAACATTTCCATGATGCATGCTGGTAGGTCAGGAAGGTATAACAGATATAAAAAGCCCACAGAAATCCCTTCAGCAGAACTGGCTTGATTTTATTACAGGGATCTCTGGCTCTCTCACTTCAGGGGCCCGAGGGATTGCCCATGCTCCTATTAATATGCAAAGGTTGGTGTGGCAGGACTGAAACGCAGAACCCTCAGCAGCTAAAGCTAGAGCAAAATTAGATGCATTTCCTTCCCATAAGCCTTTTGATCACATAGCCATATCTAAGCCACAGGCATATGTGATTTTTACATGGTCACACTTGAGTGATGGATTTACCTCCCACTTGTGTCATAGCCATCAACATTTTAAAAATTCTCTCTCACAGGCCCCTTTGCCTCCCTCTCCCTCTCCCTCTTTATTTCTCTCTTTCTCAACAGTTTGTAACGTGGCATTTAGATTTATACATGAACTGGTCTGCTGCCAGCATGTTAGCACAGTGGAGGTAGAGTACGAGTGACTGTCCACTGACCTTGAAAATATCCCATGCCCTATGAATTGGTTTCTCCATCCATACAATGCAGGCACTAGGCCTGGGTGCTCTATATGCCAGAGGTCTACGCAAATTCCTCCACAAGTGTTGCCTCATTTAATCCTCTCAGTCTTGAGATGTGTCACCTTCATTTCCCCACAATGCTGGGGACACCTACTTTACAGAGTTACCGCTCTGTGTAAATGACACATCTGAGAAAATACTTTGTCAACTAGGAAGCACCAAAGAATTGATGGCGCTATGCACCTGTTTTCAATGTAAACAAACTGTGCATTGTGTGTGCACTGGCACTTTCTAAGATAGGAAGGAAAAGCAGTTTATGTCCAAATCAGACGTTTTATGTCATAAACCAACAATTTTTGATAGAAGATATGAAAACCAAAACAAACTCAGATTTCATCACACACAATATCTAGAGATCTAGGGGATATGGGAGGTCACATAGGGGACCACAGTAGCTGCTGGCCTTTGTGGCTGAGGGCAGATCTGGGGCCATCGGGTCCATGCTGTCTTTGTGGAGTCTTTGCTTGCAGTGCGACCCTAGCTCTTTCTTTCTTATCCTCAGATTGTGAGCTCTTCTCAACGCTTACTCACTAATAATGTGCAATCTCATCTGCATCCTCATCAGGTCTCCTGAGAAGGCATCACACTTGCAGCCATGCCAGTTTATGTCAGCGATCAACCTGCCTGGAGTGAGAGACTGCTGGAGAGGTGATGGGATCGTGAGGGTGCTGCCCTCCGAAGTGGATCAATCCGCTGATGTTCCAAGCTGAATGTGCTGTGAAGAGCTGAGGCCCAGCTGTAGGCAGATCACTGAGATGGGCCTTTGCTGGGTACCTCTCTCACTGATGCCCTCCCCCTGTGCTCTGCCTCTCACTGCATGAAGTGAGCAGCTTCTCTCTACTACATCCTCCCACCGTGACATGTCTACCGGGGAGGTAAAGACCATGGACTGATACCTCTGAAACAATGAGCCACATTAGACCTCTCCTTGAAACTGCAGGTGTCACATATTTGCCCACCAATGGAAATCTGACCAGTGCAGTCACTGACCCACTCCAGTTCATGTGTCAATACATGCTATGAGTTCCCCTGTTACCCTCAAAGTGGGGACACTACAATACAGTAGACCAGTGAGGGAAACAACTGTGTAGACTAATTGCTAGTGTCTGGATGCTTGTGCTCCCCCCAAATTGATACGTTGGAACTGCAGCCCCCAAGGTGACAGCATTAGGAGGTGAAGCCCTTGGGAGGCCATTGGGTCATGGAGGTAAGGCCCTCATGAGAGGGACGAGTGATCTTACACAGGAGGCCTGAGAGACCCCTTTGCCTTCCACTCTGTGAGGACTCAGCAGAAAAGCACCATCTATGAACAAGAAAACAGCCTTATACCTTGATTTTTGGATTTCCCTGCCTCTAAAGCTGTGAGAATTAAATTATTGTTGTTTATGAACCCATTGTTATAGCTGCCTGAATGGGCTAAAATAACCACATTCTCACAAACTGTAATAATATAAGTAATAAAACCCACTAGAACTTCTGAAGTACTTCTTGGACAAAGTAATGGTGTCAGGTAGGTGATCTATGGCATGTGACTGTAACATTGTAAGACACAAAGAGCAGAGATTATTACATCTTCGTTACTTAGATAAGGAAAGCAAGGAGTTTTTTAGATATGGAAAGGAGGGCTTTGAGGCTAACCTCTTTCTTTTTTCTCTTTAATCAGCCTTTCTTTTCTTTTTCGTCTTCTTCCTCTTCCTCTTCCTCTTCTTTTTTGTGTTCAGGCTGGGCTTTCTAGTGCAGGCTGGTCTTGAACTTGCAATAATTCTCCTGCCTCAGCCTCCCAGGTTCTGGGATTATAGGCGTGCACCACCATGCCTGGCCATTCTTTCTGCTTAATGTAACAGAAATGGTCCTCCCTATACCCTCCAAGAAGTCACCCTTCCTCTGTCTTCTAAAGCTGTCTCAGGATATCATCCACCAAAAGCCTCAAAAACAAAACTTTAAAGATGAGACAAGAACATAACACAAAATCCCAATGTAGAATGCAAAGTTCGATGCAGACAAGCTAGCATCAATTAACTGCATGCATCATCATTTTTTTAAAGCAAAACGCCAGGCTGTCATCTATCCCTCTATCTGTCTGTCCATCTTTGCCAAACACACGGCATCCTCATAAATTTTGGAACTTCTTCTCTGTCCTGTTCCAGCAAAAAGTCAGTAAGAGACTTCACTCAGCAACCACTTCTGCAATGCAGAAACAAGCTAAAACTGCAAAGCCAGTCGCTGCTGCTCAGGACTGCTCTCTGCCTGCCGCTGAGGCGGGTGGTGGGAGGGCATAACACTGAGCAGGGCCAGCCACAGCCATCCTTGCAGGTGGCAAATCTGCCCTCAGAAACCTGTACAGACAAGTGTTTACTAAAAACCTCAAAAAATAAAAATAAAAAAATAAAAATCTCTTATAATTTCAAAAGAAAAGACAGAGTTCATCAGGAAGGAGCTACACACATTATTTAAAGTATTTTTAAAATTGCTTTTTTACCTGTTTTCTTACTCACTTCACCTGCACCCCTCCTATCAGTCACCAGACCCAGGGGTTGATACAGATTCTAGTTAGCTCCATTCACCTGGTAGGGTTGGACAGTGGAAAGGAAACAACAGGATCCTATCTGTGAATAAGCCAGCCTAAGGAGAAGAGAGGATTTCCAACAGCGGGCTGCTCAGAGGCAAAGGAACAGCTCAAACACAGAGGGCTCCTTTTTTCTTTAGAGAGAGTTTCCCCAGAAGCTTAAGTTTTCCTGCACCAGCATGTAGAAGTGCAAGGTAGATGGAGACACATCGGGAATCCTAATGGACCAAAATCACCAATGTGGAGGAGCAGAATGGACTGTTATTTGACGTTCAGTGGGAAATATTTAGACATACGAGAGGAACAATAAGGAAAGGAGAACAAGGCAGCAGAGTTCAGGGTCCTTGGCGTCTGGGCTCGGGAGCTAAGCACACCTAGAGAGCTGTCCTAACAGAGACTGCTACTGAGCTCCACACTCTGCCGACATCCACCTCATCTACTGAGTATTAAATATTTACAAAGCACTTGGGGGAGTGGAGTGCTTCTTAATCCTTCTTTAAATTTTTACCTTCTGCCCAGATGGGGATAGTGCTGTTGTTATTCTTATTTTATTGGTGAGGAAGTTGAGGATCATAAATGCCATGTGACTCATTCAAATTGCAAATTAATAGAAGAGCTGGAGCTGGCATGGGTGGAAAGCACACAGTTACGCGCAGCGCCATGCTCCTACAGGAACCAACTCACACCCAGGGGAAATCAGTCATAGGCCCTAAGAAAAATTCAACATGAAAGCAGTCACTGTCTTCCCTACCAGCGTCTACTGTCACAGCTGGAATACCGGAATTCTTTAATTTCAGGCAAATGAGGATGGCTGGAAGCACTACCTATGAAAACATGTATACAAGACTGGAGGAAGATGAAGTCCTTGTACCTCCGCCTCTGCCTGCCTCCTCCATATCCGAGTCCTAAAGCCATCATGGTCATGAACTTGGCACATGATCCTTCTTGCATTTAACATAGAATAAAGCAGCCAGGTTCACCCATCGCTTCCATGACTTCTGGGAGTGTATTCTCACATGAAAGGTTCATCCATTTCCTTTAACTGATTTTGCAGTAAGGAAAAAGTAACCATAATAAGAACAACAAACAGTTGAGAACATTCACCATGCGTCAGATCTATTTTAATTAACCATTTCAGATCTATTTCACTTCATCTTCACAGCAAAGTGGATTCTAGTCATCACTGTCTGCCAGGTTACAGATGTGGAAACCAGCCCAGGGAACTGGACCTCAATTACAGGAGTCGGTTACACCACAGCTCATCACTGGGGGAGCAAGGATTTGATCTCATGATCTCAATCATGGGTCATGACACTGCCATGCCAGCCTCCTGTCCACAGACAGGGTGCATGTTATTGGTGTTCTCTGTGTCCACCTTCCATTTAGCATGAGGTTCTATTTTTGTGTGATTGTGTCCCACAAATACGTCCAAGTCTACAAAGTCTTAGTGCTCATCAGTGTTTTATTTTATTCCCTTGTATTAAAAATCTGCCAATACATTTAATCCATGCCCTGGGCAGTGACACTCACATATAAATGACTAGTTTTTTAAAACTATGAATCTGAGCGTCTTTCCCACTTTTATTCTTCTACGTCAGTGGTTGGTAAACTCCAGGTCAGATCAGGTGCTTGACCCGTTTTTGTAGGTCTGAACGCTAAGAACAGTTTTTACATTCCTAAAGGTCAGAGGGAGGGGTGGAAGGAGAGGAGGAGTGTAGGAAGAACAAGGAGAAGAAAGAAGCGGTAGAGGAAGAGGAGGAGGAGGAGCATGTCACAGAGGCTCTGTGTGACCTCAAAAGCTACAGCTCCTTTCTCCAAAAACACTGCAAGCTCAGCACTGAGGTAGGGATGTGCAAGGGATGCAAAGGTTCCCATATAAATATAAAGCACGTGGAGGAAGCAAGAGTTTAACTCAAAAGTTGGTCGCAAACCTAATATCCAGAGACTCTGAGGTGACCGAGTGAAACCAGTGAAAACCGAGGGGTGGGGCTGGTGAGAACAAGGGAACAGCACCAGACAGTCACTTTGAAAACAAAAACCATGTTCCCCGACAGCCATGCCAAGGGCTCCCTGTGCTTTATGGTCCCTGGCTTGAGTGCAAGCCTTCAGAAGTAGACACCAGTTCAAGGTTCCCCTATCCCCTGAGCACTGTACAGCAGTGATCTGAAAAGCAATAAGGAGGGTTTTCCTGAGCTGTTAGGAAAAGGGTACTGATCCCAGATGACTGAGCCAAAGGTGAGTAACTAAGGGTGGGCACAGCGTCCCTGGCTATAGAACGTCACCAATTCCATGGCTGCATCGAGGAGGCAATTTATTTTCTGACTGACACAGAGGACCTGATTGCCAGGGAGCCCAGCTGTGTGACACAGGGATGGAGCTTCTGCTCTCAGTCACACGCCACACCAGTGCTGTCTCATTGAGCTACTCTCATCTGGAGCTTAAACGATACACTTACAGACCAGAAGGATGGGACTGCCTCTTAGAGGAAGAGATTTTCTCTCCCTAGATATTACTAGGGGGCTATATATACTTTTAGATAGGGCTCTCAGTATGAAAGTGAGAAGAAGCACCAGACACAGACCTGCAGAAGGGTGGAGGAAGGACAGAGAAACACGCACCTCTGGGACTGAGCAGGACAAGTTAAACCCACAGCGATCCTTGGGATCAGCCTTGATCCAAGCCCCAGTTCATATTTTTAAAAAATGATTGGAAAGAGAACATAGAGAGATTTCCAAGTGTGCAAATAACCACTCTTCCCAAAGCGCGGGAAGGAGCGGGGCAGCAGATTGTGGCCCTGCAAAAGTCACTGTGGGGCACCACTGCCCTGACAGCAAGGACAGAGTGGGGGTATCTGGACAAGGACAGTTGGTGGAGAAGGATCCTGAGCCATTCTCTGCACTACAGAGGCATGGGGGTGGCCAAGCTGGGTCCCAAACTCACTCCCCAAGGTGGGGAAAGAATCTTTCCTTCCTTTTGTCCCCAACATCTATTTCATACCTATTCTATGTTTTAATCACAAAAAAAGAAAAGCAGTAAGCTAAGATGTTTCAGTTTTTGTTTTATTATCAGTAGTTACTTATCAGGGTAGGGACACCATCACCTGTACTCAATCCCATCGCAGAACTGCTTCGCCAAACAAGGACAAAGGCTCATCTGGTACCTACGGTGGGGGCTGGCATTTGGATCTAACTAAATAAAGCAAAAATAAAGTCCTGAAGGGCCAAAATCATTGGTAGCAAATTTCTCAGAGTGTTTTACACGGTTTTGCATGTGCAAACCTTTCCACTGTTCCATGTACCCAGATGCTGAGAACGATACAACTCCTAAAGGAAGTGTCAAAAGGAAATTCTGCAAGCATTTGGGCAACAGGTTCATTCTTGCCTTAGGTAATAATTTAATACTCTGCCTGTACTTGGAAGACAGATGAAATTGAAATGTTCCTACTCATCTGCTGGGTTTTTGGCCACTCCATGAATATAACCTTCACACACGTTTATAGATTTGCTTGCCTCTTGGGAGTAATAAAGAAAGTATGGTACGTGCATCTTCAGCCGGGACTCTTGGGTTGGAAGCCCGTGACTGTACTCTGGAAGCAGAGATTCTTTATGAGTCTTTCTGCTCAAGTGTTCCACAAGAAAACCTCTGATTCGTGGGGCAAGGTATGCGAGGGCAATCCCAATGACGCTTAATTGTCAGAGGACACAGATTTTATGGACTCACTAGCTGTGTTTCATTATCACTGGGAGTCTATAAATTGCACGTAACAGAGGTCATTACAGAAACACAATCAACGTTCTTCCTTTGGCTTCCTGATGGGGTTCTGGTAACTGGCCAGCAACATCCTTCTTAACTGATACCTCTACTGCAGACAGGGGCCATCAGCTCCTATTGATGAGAAGCAGAGAAAGGAGTCACCTGAAGGGTTGTGCTGGAAGGGCTGTGTCAGTGAAGTAAGGTGGGAATCTAGGGGAGTCAGTTTGTGGCACAGGTAGAAGCAGCAAATGAGACCCTTCGCTTACGACTAAAGCATCAAGCAAGCGGCAGGCAGCCTGAGCACTGAGACACAGGTTTAGGGACAGATGTAGGCTCTTTGGGCGCCACCTGCCAACATGGTAGTGACGACACTCATGAGCCTCACACCTCTCACAGCGCACTGCTGTTACACCCCAGGCCTGACAGAAGAAAAAGCCATGTCCTTAAAGTACGTATTAAATTCTGACCCAGGGAACTCCTTGTCCAAGAGGGTTGCAGAATGGGGAAAACCCATGTCTTTGCTTCTACCCTTTTTCCATTAGGAAGAGAAGCTGCCAAAAGCAGGCCTTGAAGAAGATGCAGCTGCATTTCTGGTACAAAAAATTAATTAGTACCTCTCCCTTCCCCCAAAAAGCCAAAACATAGGTCCACTTAAGCATTACTAATGAATGCAACTTCTTACAATAAAAGACATACAAAGATTCTTGAGCTACAGGAAATGATGACTGTGGCTCTGCTTTGTCTTTGTCCCTTTTACCAACCCTGGAAGTGGACACATGAGGAGGATATAGATCACGCCCCCTCCCTCCCTCCCTCCAAATACAAAGAGAAACTTCAGCAGCTCTTAGCAAGTCTGATGTGGCATAAATCGACTCCATTTTTACCAGTAAATAAAACATATGTCTATAAATAGAGAGGGACTTGGTGCATACAATTTTCCTTCCACTTTAATGTTTTATTACCTTTTAGTGCCACTAGATTTTCCCAGAAAAAGGAAACTTGTCCAGATGCCACATGTCTATTAATTTACGGAGTGTGTCAGACTCCTAAAACCAAAACAAAACCAGGCAGCAATTCCAAATCACATTCATCTCTACTGTGCCTCCGGTCTATGTCCAAAACACCCACCACTGTATCCATGCTTAAAAACACCACAGAATTTAAATGATATATTACTATTTTTCATCAAACAATTAGGCAGACTTTTAAGCCATGAATATCGCAAGCTCCTCAGCTTTTTGACGCTACCCTGTCTTTTACTCTCCCAGTATCAAGTGTAGCTGTTCTCCATTCCAGCTCCACGTTCTGAACTCCACACACTCTGCTCAGCACCCTGGGAGACTGACCTTTCCAGGCTCTAGCACTAGGTCTCACTTGTTCTCTATATCTCAAAAATGCCAACTATTGGGACCACAGGCAAGAGGAGAGGGGCGAGAAGAAAGAGGTCAGAGTGACTGGCGGTCTCGCGCACCAATGTGTTCTCACTGGTGTTGGTCAGTAATTACAAGTGCCAGTGTGGGCGCATCCTACCCAGCTTGCACCACCCTTACTGACACCTCCCTCCCCCTCCAGTGGGTCCCCACCCTGAGTCCAGATGACTCTCCACCTTTGCGGAGCTCATCGTCTTACCGTCTTGATTGGTTCCCTTAACCTAGCCCTGTCTCTGTCTTAGCATTCCACCTGTGCCTTTCCAGAATCCTGTCAGAATCCTGTCTCTCTGAGCAGAAGAGAACTAGGATGCCGTTGGGACTTTGGAAGGATGTCAGGAGAAGAACAGAATTGCTTGCTGCTATCCTGCAAGTTTTGGTCAGTTCCTTCCCTGGTTTAAGTCTCAGACACTCAGTTCACCACGGCGCCTCTTGAGAATGTGTCTAACTTTCCACCTACTCCCCTAAGCAACTGCTCAGCATGCCCCACATCCCTCTAACGTACATTGCAACAGTCAACTTTATCCAGCAAACTTTTACTAATGGCTTGAAAAAGGTGGAGAATTCCTGTCTGGAGCACAGCAGGAAACAAGCTAAAATAATTTTAGACAGGATGCAATTTCTTAGCCACCCATAGCAGGGAAGGAGAGGGGAGATGTTCTCTCTGGCAGACTTCTCTTTAGACTTTGCTAGCTGCCTGGCACCAGACATCTCTCTCCTCCCCAAATCGTCTCCCATTTTCCTCGGACCTTCACCTCCTCTAAGTGCTGCCTCCTCTCCCAAGACTGACTCTATTATACAGAGCACTGCTGCTGTCCTTTCTTAGTCTTAGCCCTACAGATCTTGTGCAAAGTCTAGCTCGAGAATCAGCAAACCATAGCGGGGTAAATCCAAGCCCCTGTATTTATAAATAAAGTTTTATTGTGACACAGACACACCCACTGTCTGCATTTGTTTCTTCCTAACGCACAGCTGAGTCACTACAACAGAGACCATAGCACCCAAAGAGCCTAAATATTTATTATCTGGCTCTTTACAGAAAAAAGTTTGCCAAACATATGTTAGCCTTTCACAACTACAAAAGGGGAAGCAGGTTTGTTTCTAAATAAAAGATACAGTCTTTGCTTAAGATTAATTGTACCACTTACCATGATATCAAGATAACTTTTAAAATAATATCTTTTTATTACTCAGTATCATAATCAACATTAGTAAATATTACAGAACAACATTTCTTTTATTCAGACTATAAACTGAAACCACTTTTCTGTGGTACAGTTTAGTAGTCATGAATATATGTAAAGCACTTAGTCCATCAAAGCCACTTTTATAATTTATCTAAGGAAATGAGGAAGGGGATGAGCACGACTTTAGTAACTAAGATGTTATCATGGATAGTTTACAACAGGTGAGAGGCAAGCACTTTGTATATGGCCAACAGCTATTATGCATCACACACCAGCAAATGTTTTTCCAGAGAAAGATGTCCATGGTATATATTCAAGGAAAGAAAGAACAGGTACTAATAGAAAATAAAAACTGAATAAAAAAATTCAAGATCTCTAATACAGTCCTAGTTTTTCTTAAAAAGCATGAAGGCAAACCTACACATACATATGCATGTACACAGAAACAAAATAATCTGTAAGCATTTGTAAGCATCGTTGTCTCTGGGGGGACAGAAAAGCTATTCATTTTTTTCTTTCTCATCCTATAGGAGACTGATCATGTTGTATTTGATGAGCTCTTGGACAGACTTGCTTGCCGGAGGTTGAAGTGCTTGGTGCCAGCCAAAGAATAACCAGAGGCTTCTTGACACAGTCCACGCCTCTCCCTCCCCTCTCCCTGGGCAATCAGGCACCCTCAAAGATGAATCAGTCTGACCACTACAACAAGGTCTGTTGTAGCAACCGCTGAGATCCTGTCTGTTCCGCGGATGGAGAACACTCCCACAGCCTCTGCATTAGACCAGGAAATTGTTTGTTTGGCGGTGGGGATTTTTCTTCCTTTTTAACCCGTTCTAAAAATACATCTATCCATCTAAACAGATGATGGAATACAAAAAGTCATCATCCTTCCGTGGTCTGGAACTGCTGTCTGGAAATTCAGTACAAAGGTTCTGTTCTCTGAAGATTCTGGCACAGGCAAGGATTGCAAGGGTGAGAGAGAAGGAGGAGGTGAAGCAACTGGCTGCCCAGGACAAACGGACTGATGGGCCCCTTCTTCAGAGCTGCCAGAGAGGGGGAACTGGCGAGCTCTTCAGAGTACTGCTAACCTCAAAGCGGGGAGCTCCAAATCTCTTCTGGGGATAATGTGGTTAATATGCTCAGCGTAAGACTAGGCCTAAGCTTGGTGCACTATGCAGAGTGTGTGGTTTCACAAGTACAGTGCAGGGCATCTAACCCAGGCAGCAGCCTGAGAGAGACTCAGGCACTTAAGGCCCCAGTGATGCAACTGCAAGGCTGTGCAGTCCACGTACTTCATTTGTTCCTGAAGTGTCATTTGAGCCTAAATTTCCCTTTTTTTTAAGTTTTGCTTTTTGGGTTTTTTGTTTGTTTGTTTGTTTGTTTTTGGGTTTTTTTGGTTTTTTTGTTGGTTTTTTTTTGCGGTACTGGGGATCGAACTCAGGACCCTGCGCTTGCTAGGCAAGCGCTTATTCCACTGAGCTATATCCCCAGCCCTTTGGGGGTTTTTTGGTCAATTTTTAAAATTTTTGTTTTTATGAGTCCACGTCTACAGGGCACAATAACCACATTCATCATGGTGAGTTGGTGCATGTGCCTAACACATCCCCTTAAGAGAAATAACATTATCAACTTTAACGTGACTTCTATAGTTCTCGATAATTATCATGTAATAGGTTTTCTCATGTCAGGCACCAAATATGGACATGGTAAAGGCTACTAATGATATAAATGTAAATTATCAACGTTATTAATTTCTACCCACAGCTATAATGATCATCTATTAGTTTGCCGTTTGTCAAACAATGAATCAAAAAAAGAAATCAGAGGATATTCTTCAAAGAACTAGCAAGGAGGTCAAGGCTGTAGCATATTTCCAATTTTTCCAACAACCTGTTTCTCCTAACTTACGCAAGCTTTCAACAGCTCACTGGTTGCAGGAGGCAGTAAAGAGAAAGGAAAAATGTTCTCTTTGTTCTGCATATGTTTGCAGAACCCAACTGTAACCAAGACTAAATCTCAAATTACTCTTTTCACTGTCTCCCAGAGGCTCATCAAACTGCTTAC
Organism: Dinomys branickii; assembly: GCA_004027595.1. Classification (NCBI taxonomy): domain Eukaryota; kingdom Metazoa; phylum Chordata; class Mammalia; order Rodentia; family Dinomyidae; genus Dinomys; species Dinomys branickii. The sequence goes on from PVLD010011590.1 coordinate 52,006, forward strand.
TGAGAAGTTGACTCATTTTTAAGGTATTTACTTAAATGCATTGATTTTTCCACATCTAGGACACGGATCAATACACTCTACATAAGCCATCAGAGCCCTCTGTGTATCCACAGAGTGCATTCTATTCTGCTTCTCTGGTCGTGCCTTGTGGCTGCCTGTTTGCTAGGAAGAGGCCCTCTTTTGTGGTTGTCTGCTGAGTTTTTTTAGTTATTATGAAAGTCTTGTGAACAATGTTGATAGAGGTTTGCAATAAAAGGAAACTGAAACAGACTTAGGAGAAGTTAGGCGCCAAATGTCCTCGGTTATCTTTTCACTGAAAGTCGAGGTGTGGCCCAGCAACTGCCATAGTTGGGCTTGGCCCCAGAGGTTGGCATAGAAGGTCAGTGCTGGTCCTGGGGTTCTTGTCTGCTCAATGCCACTTGCGAATTCACCTGACTCCTCTGTGTCTTCTTTGGGTGAAGAAGTCCAAATCTTTGAATCAAAGCCATCACATGGTTCTTCTAAAATTTTAAAGTTTGCATTTTATAAACCTCTAGAAATCATAGCATACGAACAAAATTTCTGCTTGCAGGTGTTCAATCATTACAGTGTGATTATGTTAATTATTAAAAAGTATCAGGAAAACTCAGTTGAGTTTGCAAGGCTAACCCTTCCCACCAAAGACAAATTATTGCGTTACTATGGACCATAAAATCCTCCCTCCCAGCCTTTCCTCCTTTCCTGTGGAAGACCACCTTGACAACTCTCCTTTAAAGAAGAGCAATTATCACCATTTTGGCTAAACCTGGTTCTAGTTCCATATATTGATATGTACATAGCTGGCTAGGCCTTTTCCTGATCCCATCAATTGGCTTTAAGCAATGCAAATGGGTCTAGCCAAGGTGTAGCCTTTGAAGCAAGGTGATAGGTCAGAGTTACCCCACCCTGTAGCTCCCAAAAAGTATGTGTGAGCTAGGTGGGTTGGAAGCAGAACTGAGTCAGGCTCCACGCTGTTGGCTGGGATTGAGGCTCAAGATAAGAGGCTATGGCTTCCCAGGGCATAAAACATTACACATCAGAGCTGAAGCACAGACCCCAAAACATTAGATACTACCTCAAATTGTGTTAGGCAGATTACTCTTTCTGCATATCCTTCTCTGGCCTCCTACCTAGCCCAGCTCATGGCACTCACCTACTTCCTACCACTCTCACAGTTACTCATCCTCAAGCCACTCCCCTCTTCATGAATTAATAAGACCCTGGTTTGGCCCTTGGTTGAGGCCTTTGTTCACATTAGCCATCATCCTAGCTGGACTTAGGATCCTTTGGCTCTCTACAGCTATAAATATACCTTAGTGTCTTTATTCTTGCCATGGGCTGCACTGGAAGTGATAGATTGGAATTAACTCACTGGAATTCCAATAACTTTTCTATAGGATTACAAATATAAATGTCCTGACAGTGAGGAGTACAGAGAAGGGCTCTCTACACTTTCCTTCCTGTTCATCCCCTCTAGCCTCCATCACAGCTTTAATGTACACTCTAAAACGGCAAAGAGTGGCTCCTAAAACAATCCCAGGCACACATGAACATCCAATGTATATTATTTGAATAAATGAATAACTATGTAAGGTCTCTTGGTGAGAGAGTCAATACTGTCTTACTCCTCAGTAATAATATGGCAGGATTTGTTGCCCTACTGTCACTAGTATATAAGGCATTATTTTTCGTAAGTAAATTATCTTCATAGAAATGCTGCCCAAGGATGAGGGACCACTAACGTGCTCCCAGATCAGGGTGGGGTGGTAAGGTCTGTGGGACAGACAAACCCACCCTGCTCTGTTGGAGCTTAATGTCAGATGACAGTGAGAGCCATGGAGTGGATGATTACACCAGCTAACAATCATCACATGGTCTATGGAGGAGACGCATACAAATGTTTGAGGATACCTACAGAGATACCTAACTTTGCCTAAGAAGAAATATGTGGTAGGTCCAAGTCAAGGCAAAGTACCCTGAGTTAGTGACAACTGAATGGGGACCTAGTCTACGGCCGTACCACCCTGAACACACCTGGTCTTGTCTAAATTAATACCAAAGCATGTGTATTAGTCAGCGTTCCCATTGCCTGTAAAGAATACAGGGTATATACATGCACAGCTGAATGGAGGAATTGGCTTACTTAGTGCATGGTTTAAGGGGTTCCAGTCCATAGCAGGAACTTGGGGAGGACGTGGTTTACTTGGCCCACAGTTTTGGAGGTTTCAATCCAGTCAGCTGGGTCCAAGGCACAAATATCATGGCAGGAGGTGCTGGAAGAAAGCTGCCCACCTAGTGACAGCCAAGAAGCAGAGCAAAGGGAAGTGTACTCAGGGTCATGAACCCCTATGATCCACCAGAAGTGTGCCCCACTAACCTCCTAGGAAGGCATCTCTCAGGTCAGAGATGCAGACAGGGAACAAGAACTTGCCATGTAGAAATCAAGACTGAAACAGGAAAGCAGCAAGTAAGAAGCCCTGTATGAGGAAGAAACACAACTAGGAACTGTAACAGCTCGGAAGGAATGGAGGGAGGAGAAATGGGGCAGGGACACAATGAAGGTAAGAGGTGGAAATCAAGGAGTACTTGGAAGGTGAATTTGCAAGACTTGAGATAGCAAAATTAGAGATGGGCTCAAGATTCTTAGTAACTAAACAGCTCTATATTTTATCATCTTTAGATTTTAATTCATTGTGTGGATGCCTTTGGGTAGAGGGTGGTACAAAGAGAAAGAGACTTTAAACATGTACAAATTCCTCAGCTCCTAAGCAAGATGCCCTATAGTTTGGCCTTTCCTGTGTCTCAAATCCCTTCCCCAATATTACACTTGAAACAGCTCTTCTAACAGCTCCTGCATGTGCTTACCTTTCTTTTTCCAGTTCCCTTTATGTGGTATGTCCATCCACTGCTTTCCACCTAATTACCATTTCAACTTTGAGCAACACTCAAGATCCACTTCCTTTGATACCTCTCAAAATAGAACTGACATCTCTCTTCTTCATGCCCCACTGTGCTCTCCGACACTGTGTTCAAACCCAAGAGCTTAGACAGGCGAGGAGACACAGGCAAAAGAGGGCGCCTGTGTGTGAGGTTACTGTCTACCCTGTACCTGACATGGAGGCAAAGGTGGACACTGTGGTTCATGGGAGATCAATGTCCTAGATGAACAGCAACTCAGCCTCTGCTAGGGGTTACAATGGAATTAGAGAGATAAAGTTACCAGACCTGAGTTATTCAAAAGAATCTCAAAATCTAAGGGGCATGTGGGCGGGTATATCTGTAAATGCAAGTGTGTCTGCGTGTATGTGATACATAACCTTATTCTTCAGCATTGGCTCAGAAAGGTCATTTATTGCAAAATTCTGATCCAGGCATTACAAATATGCTCCCTTACACCCACTGTTTTATCTTCATTGTGCTTATTTGTCCTCTATGTGTCCTCCTCATCTTTACCATGATCACCAGCCCCATGTGTCTTCTGGAAGCTTCTCAAAGTCTAACACTGGGGTCTGTTCATTGTCTTGCATCCTATGGCAGCATCCTGAACCTCTGTATCCCTTGGACCAAGCTCAGTGCCTGGCACACAGCAAGAGCTCAATAAATATTTCACATTAATGCATTGTATACAATTAATCACTCAGTGGAGATTTATTAAATGCCCACGATGTGAAATAACTTACTGGGCTCCTTGCTGCTCTGACACCAACTGGCTTGCCTGAAATTCCTTTCTTAGTGATTAATTTGTTGAGCTGTCTTCTTTAGGTGTCCCCTGCCTTAGATAACACTCAAAATGCTTATCATTCATTTGCCAAAGTTGAACTTGTCTTTTCATATCCACTGTCTCCTAAATTGCTATCTCTCTACATGCAGGTCACTGTGCTCTGACTTCTAGCAATGTTGCCAGTACAACTGGTAAAATGCTCCCTGACTTTTGGAAGAAAGATGCTATGGAAAAGGAGATTGATCATAAAGTAATTGAATACACTGGGGTGCATCTGGCCTGCTGTTTAAATGGAATTGACTCAGTGAGGGTCACAAATGTGCATCTGTTCAGCGAAGGAGGCTGAGAAAAAGAGGAAGAGGAAGGGGCATTTCCACCTGCCAAGCGGTGGCAGCTGGAAAAATGAAAGGCAGATTTCCACCTTCAAAGCAGCACCAGGTTTATGCATAAGCAAAGGAAATTCTGAGTTAAGTATGGGGAAAGTTTCCCAAAAGATTTTTTTTTAAAAACCCTCTTCCTGTAGCCACCGCCCCACTCCAGTATATTACAGTGCAGATGTTAAAACCTCATAGAATCTGCACACTGCTTAAATATCACAGCACAGTTCTTTGACGGTTTCCTAAGGAGTGGAACCCTATTATGGATGGCTAAATGATTCCCTGTAATAACGGGCTTACTGTCAGCTTTGGAGAACAAAGCGGTGAGGACAGAGTTGCAGAATGGAACCATTTTGATGGGGGAGATAGTGAAGTGAGATTTACCTTGTAAGCAAAAGGACACCAAGTTATTTCAGGGGAGGAAGTAGGGGGAGTGAATGGAAAAAGACAAACTGAATTTCAGTGAATTCTGATAGGTGATAAATGCATTGCCTGCATTAAGCCAACACCTAGAAAAACTATGCAAGGATCTTAACCACTGACGAAGGCAGTTCTGACATGAAGATGGGGTAAAGGAGATCAGTTCGGACAGGAGGGCTTATGAAATCTCTGAACTTCCTTCTTCTGCATTCCCATTCTTGTTTCTTTTTATTACTGCACATTAAAGTATCCTTACAGTTTAAATCTTTAAAGATACATCTTATGTGCAAGAAGTCTGTCCCCACAATTGCGTCTGCACCTGCTGTGGTGACAAATATTGGTACTGGCATGCGAAGAAGACGTCTGGTCTTACAGCTGGGCCCGATGTTTCTTTACCCTTATGTATCTGGCTCATGATTAAAGCTTCCTTCCAATGAACTATTTCATTAAAAAAAATACTAAGGCAGCAGCTCCATCAATTACTGGTTAGTCCTTGTCAAACCACCCACTTAATCACTAAACTTCCATTTCTTAGTGTAAAGATTTAAATAGAAAATTCAAGGACAGATCAGGTACAGCATCTGCTCTCAGTGGGTGTCCGACAACTGTCAGAGGCCATGGTCAGGTGGCTTCTGAACCATGTGGGTCTCGTTCCCTTGCCCGGTTCTGGCTCGCAGCACCTGACCACACATGGTGCCGCTCTGCACCCGCCCAGAATGCACACAAAGCACAGGCAGCCTCAGCACCATCACTTGGCCCCAGTCGCTGGTGATGGCCTTGTTCTTTTCTTGCATGTAAAGCTACCCCTACACACTATTTATCTCATTAAAGAGGACACACGCAATGAGCAAAAGTGTACACCCAGTTGCAAGAGATCATTAGCAGAAGCCAAATGTAATAGAAGGCTAGATTAACATGGTTTGCTAAACCAAAAGGTAATACGAAATCCAATGTGACCTCATGTTAAGCACCCTGGCTAGGTTAAAGCTTACCGAAACTCTCGAACTAGCACACCATCACGCATACGTGTATGTGTGAACATATAAAATGGATGTGTGTATACAGCATACATATTAGCTCATACACAAAGTCTGCCAAAAATGTATGCACACTACAGGAAAAGAAAAACAGTATGATGTTTCTGCAACAGATGATGTTACCCTTGTATGGCTACCTTAGTGTATTACCCTAGAGGATGTGGTACACTGCAGAAAACCCACCATGCTGCCAGGCCTTAGGGAAGAGATTGAAAACACATGTGCAGCAGTCTCCGTGGGCACTCTGGCCAAGATTACTCAAGCTGCAGTCCACCATACTAATAAATGTCTGGGAGCTGATGGCCACCATTCTGAGCGCCTCTTGTAATCATAGAAACTTGTGTTAATCTCATGATATCTCCATAAATTTAGAATCAAAATATTTACACAAGTTTTTCTTCTCTTGAATGTGTGTGTCCATGTTTTGGAGAACTCTGTATATTATTTAGAATATTTTAAAACCACATCTTGTGTCTTAGCACACAAATGTTCATTTCCTTTCCGGTAAAGTAAAAATAACTTCCCTGATCAATCTTCATAAGAGTTGGTATTGCTATGGAAAAGAAATAAAATACCGTATGTTCCTTTCCAAAGTCTTGTCTGGGGTCACCAACTGTGGCGGCTTGGGGCATTTCCAAGGCAGTGAGTGGCAGCACCAGAACTGAAAACTCCCGTCTGCCCTAGAGGGGCCAATCTCATCTACACCTCAGGGAAATGGTGCGTGCCTTGGAGACGTCACATCTAGGTTGGCTGTTTCCAGCACTGGCCTGCAAGGCTGCGGGGCACAAAGGAAGGGTAAAGCAACCCGCCAACATCTTCCTTTACACTGCCCTGGAGTCTTCTGACCACTCCTATCCCTAAACCTGGAACTCCATCCCTTCATCCACCTGTGAGTCCAACTCCACCTTCTCTGAGACATGTGCTCAAATCTTTTCTAGGGCCCATCCTGCGTCTCCACAGTGCCACAATGCAGCTCCTCATCATCTAGTGGGCATAATCCTGCTACCCCACCCACTGGGGCATCCCCTAAAGGCAGGGACAGCACTTCAGTCTGCCACACTGGGCACACCGTCCCTGCAGATGACTGCATTCGGACGTGTGGCCTTGGAGAATGAGTGGGGCACGAACTAGCCAGGGGAAGTACCGGGCCGGGTCGCTGGATTGAGAGAGTACACGGGGACAGCGGTGCAAGGAGCACACAGAGTCCTCCTGGCAAAGGAGTCGTTGCTGTGTTAGTGGGCCTTCAGCAATGAAATGAGTTCTGACATATGAATCTTATTTTATGCAATGGTCTTGAAATACCTAAAATTGAGGTATATAATCAATGTTTATAAATCAAACAGAAATATCAAAACATAGGGGAGAATGTGTTGCATTAAGGAAACCCAACAATTAAACCCGCAAAAGCGAATTTATTCATCCTCACCTGGCTCAGGAACCTAAATTTGGGAGCATGATGCTCACACACTGCAGGAACACTTGAAGCTCAGATTTGGAAATGGGGGGCATAAATGAAAGAAATTTCCCAAAGTCTTCCACTTCCAGCCTGCTAAGGGTAATTTGCTTCCAGTATGAACCAGAATAAGCTGGTTAGACGCTGCATTACAGGAAAAACAGCCCTGAAATTATGCTACACAGGTTCTTTGGAGCTGTATAGACAGGAAGTGGTTAAGAAATCTGTCTAAGACAGACGCACTACTTCTCTGAAAACTGTCTCAGTTTTCTTTTCCCAAGAGTGGGAGTAATAATTGTTCCCAATTCACAGGGTGACTGGGAAAATGATACTGTGTGTACATAGTGTCTACACTGAAAAGTGGATTTGAAGACAAAATGAACACTTAATAAATGCTGCTTGCTGTCACCCTTAGGAAAGTAATAGAAGCAAACTAGCTGGAAGGCCTCTTCTTCAATGCCGTGTGAGGCTGGGGCAAGCAGCACATCATAAGCAAGGGATACAGAAAGGTCCCTGGCTGTGAAAATTCAACCACTACTTTCCATCACTAATGGCAGGCCAGTGACTCGCATCATTTCATGCACCACAGATGGGTGAACTGTAAATGAGGAGGGCAAATGTGATAAGGTTATGAGTCAGCAGGAATGAGAGGGGAAAAAAAGACACAGAACTTTGAAAGTCAGGCATGGCGCCACAAGCCTGTAATCCTAGGGAGGCTGGGGCAGGTAGATTGTGAATTTAAGGCCAGTCTGCGCTACAAAGTGAATCCTGTCTCAAAAAATTAAACTGAAAAGAAGAGAGAGGAGGGGAGGAGAGGAGGGAAGAAAGAGAGGGAAGGAAGGAAGAAGGAAAAAGGGAGAAAAGGAAGGAGGGGGGAGGGGAAGGGAAGAAGGATGGGCAGGCAATTCAGACTTGCACCTGGAGGAAGCCAGCCTCATGAAAGACACTGCAGCAAAAACGGGCTGCCTGTGCATCTGAGGAAGTGCACATGGTCCAGGGCCCTGGCCTTCAACATGCTCATTAATATCTCTCGTACAAAGTGCTGACTTTGCGCTGTGTAGGAGGCATGTGTGGGGAGGTGTAAGTGTGTAAGTGGGTGGGTCAGGGAGAGATAAAGGGCTGTCCCTCCACCCACAGGGCTGATTTTAAAAGCTGAGGCAATATCCTTGCCCCAGGGCATTCTGTTCTGGGTGAGGTCTGAACCAAATAACAGTACGATAACAGCTAACAGAACCAAGAGTGACGGGTCATGATTTTGAAAGTGTCCCCAACTCTCACTGCTGGGGCGTCTGTGCAGGGTCCTAAGCCCTGGCCCTGGAAGTGGTGGCTGGAGCTCAGCCATGGGAGCTGCGGCTAGATGTCTGTGTAGTATGCTTGGGTTCCACAGGAAAAGGGTGTGTTACTAAACACCTTGCTTGCTCATGTGAAAATGAACCTCCCACATTAAGCATCTTCTGTCACGAGATAAGAATAGAAAAAGTCACAGTAACAGTGTGGAGAAGCCGAGCACCTGGCCAGATGTGTTATCTCAAGATAACAACAGGTAAGTCGCTGAGTGTTTGCCTGTTTGCCTCTCGGCGGCACCGCTTCTATGTGTGTGCCCTGGCCTAAGCCTCACGACACCGTGTCTGAAGAGAGGCATGTAAGTGTCTGGAATGGCAGGAACTCAACCAGGTCACACCAGGCATAAGGGGCTGTCTTGGTTACTTTGCTCATTATGGAGACAAACTCCCCGATGCCCAAAGTTAAGAGAGAAGAGATTTATTTAGCTCACAGTCTGTAGAGGTTTCTGTCCATCAAGGCCTGGCTCCAAGGCAGGGTGACATGGCAGAGGGGCAACCATTCATGGTGGGCAGATATAGCAAAGCAACAAGAGACAAACAAGCCTCTTTATGAACCTTTATTGTATCCAGACTACTGGGATTAGGGCAGAGCCAAACCAATCAGTGGGCTGGTTTAGTAATCACCCAACTTAATCCTAGCATTGCACTAAGATCCATTGCATTCCACACTCTAGATCCAGCCATCTCTGAAAAGCCCCACCTATGACAGCATGAGGCTTTGTGGGGACATCGAGACATAAGACAGAACAGGGCTGAGCTTGAACTCAAACCTAGGTCAACCCGGGTCCCAGGCTGGTGCTCTCACCAGCAATATGATGTTGCTTCTGTGCGTCATGCCCTTTGGAGCAGCTGTCAGATGTCTACACTGAGAGGGCTTCCCCTGGCCTACTTCCCAAATGACCCAGAAGATTCTATGAGCCACAGAGGCATGTTTATCATAGGCAAGCTCTGTCCTCCTCGGCAGGTTTCTTTTTCCTTGCTTTGTTTAAATTTCCAATACTATACAATGCTCAACACACTGGACACGAAAGTATCTATTTTTAGGGTTGTCTGCTTCTTACATTCGCATATGAATTCCACGAAGCCAGGTTCTTGGTCTTGTTCACCTCTGTATTCCTAGTACCTGGAACAGCAACTTTGTTCAGTGGATGGAGAGAGAGAGGGATACATGGAGGGAGGGATGGAGGGAGGGAGGGAGGAAGGGATGGAGGGAGGGAGGGATGCCCAAGATAGTGAAGATGGCAGGACTTAGTTTGGGTGCGGATGAGGGATGCTCAGAGTGTGTACTTAGCTCTAGGGAATGGCTTTGAGAACTGCTTTGATGTGAATGGGTAGAGGGTAAGTATCAGACCATAAATGGTCATGATTGAGAAATGAAATAATATCAAATGTTGGCAAAGCTGCAGTGGGAAGGTAAATGAGTGTAGCCACTGTGCACATCAGGGTGGGGATCCGCAACACACTAACCCTAGAAATTCCTTTCTGCCCAGTTACTCCCCTTCTCAGTATCTCTGTGAAAGAGTTACAGACATCATGTTGCAGTGCCCTATGCACACCCTGATTTACAGGAGCACAACGCATAATCGCTAAACAGAGGAATGGAGCCAGGCATGGTGGTACATGCCTGGAATCCCAAACCCAGGAGGATGAAGCAGGAGGATTGTCAACAGTTCAAGGCCAGCCTGGGCTACAGAATGAGTTCAAGGCCAGCCTGAACTGCATAGCAAAACCCTGTCTCAAAAAGACAAAAGGAAAAAAAAAAAACCAAAACCATAAAAAAATCTCCAAACAGATGAATAGACAAAGAAAATGCGGTATTAAAAAAAAAGAAAATATACTGACACCAATGAAGTACTACTCTGCCATAAAGAAGGACAAGCTTGAGTCACTTGTAGGAAATGGATGTGCCTTAAGATGACAACGTTCAGAGGACTTCCGGGAAGATGGCGACCAGGTGAGCAGCAAAGGAGCGATCCTCCTTGATAAACACCACCAGCTCGAGACAGACTTGGCGAGCATGAATGCCGGGACCTCGGCTGGGAAGATCAAACTGAACGTGTATCTCTGAGCTGCCGGGGGAGATGCAGTAGGGCGGCCCAAACTGCCGTGGAGAGACGCGGGAAAGCCCCAGACGCTGGGAGCCGGAGACGCTCCACCCGGGGAGGAGGCTTGGCTGGGTCTGAGTGCCCTGGGGGCACAGCCAGCTCGGTCCCTCCCGCCTCCGGAGCCTGCGCAGCTTTAAGGCGACTCCCGACAGAGATCGGCTTTTTAGCAGCAGCAACGCCCGGCAGTCTCACATTTCGCACGCATCGGGCAGGCGGCGCAGCCTAGACCCTCGGCAGCCTGCGGTCTGTGGCCAGGGCGGCGCGAGGAGCAGAGGAGCAGAGCATCCCGCTCCCTCCCCCAGACCCGGAGAGCGCGAGGAAACAAGTGGCTGCGAGCCGCGGATCGCGAGCTTAGCACAAAAACTGGCACCTTGGAACCTTCCTGCCTGCAGGGACTCCGAAAACTGATGAGATATCTGTGCTCGCGACCAGATCACCGAGTGGGGGAGGAGATCCACCCCTATACCTGCAGGGAACCCTGGGAGGGCGGGGGAGCAGTCCTACACACCTCACCCAGGTCTCTCTCTAGGGAGTAGCTAACCAATATCTGTACAGCCTTTTAAGCGGAACTCTCAGCAGAAAGCTTAAGGGACATTCCCCCAAAGAAAAGTCATTGGAGCAGCCTCTGCAGCAGACCTTTGCCTGCTGAACTGCCTGGGGAATATAATGCTCAATATTTTGAATCTGATACCCAAAAAAGGGAAGACAGAAGAACAAATCTCAGCAGAAAGCTTAAGGAACATTCTCCCAAAGAGAAGGAATCATTGGAGCAGCCTTTGCAGCAGACCTCCGCCTGCTGAACTGCCTTTGGAATTTATAGCTCCACATTTCGAATCTGATACCCAAAAATGGGAAAACAGAGGAACAAAACGCAGTCTCAAAACTCAACCCCACCCAGAACAAGTTTTGAATGTGAAAATACAGGGGAACCAGGAAGCCTCATAACTTCAAGATATGAAACGATTGCATCCGAAATTAAACAACTCCAACAGGCCATGAAAGAGCTTAAAGCAGAAATAACCCACATACCCACAATGATTTCTCAGGTAAAAAACGAGCTGAAAACAATGACGGAAGAAATGCTCCATTTACACAGACGAGAAATAGACAAAAGTCTAGAAGAAAATACAAAACAAATGGAAACCTTACAAGAGCAATTCAGGAATGAATTACCAATAATGAAACAGGTCCAAAGAGAATGCCAGGATTTGAAAACTAATGCTGAAAGCATGAAAAACCGTTTAAATGAAACCGAAGATAGAATTTCAGGACTTGAAGACAGCATGGCAGCTTATAAGCGTGAAATGAAGAATCTCATGATATCATCAAAGACACAAGAAAAGTCAATCCAACAGCTGCAAGATGAGGAAAAGCGTAACAATATTCGAATTATAGGAGTGTGTGAAACAGCAGGAGATCTCACAAACGATATAAAAGGAATATTTGATGAAATAATAGCAGAAAATTTCCGAAACAAGATAAAAGATTCTGAAGTTCAGTTAAGCGAAGCATATAGAACACCAATGATCCATAACCCAAAGAAAAACACGCACAGGCATATAATAATCAAGATCCCAGATATCCAGCAAAAGAACACAATATTAAAGGCTGCCAGAGAAATGAAACAGATCACCTATAAAGGAAAGCCCATAAGAATCACAGCAGATTTCTCAATGGAAACCATGAAAGTGAGAAGAGCTTGGAGCGAGATACTACAGATTCTGAGACAAAACAACATCGAACCCAGACTGATGTATCCTGCAAAATTATCCCTCAAATTCAATGGAGAAATAAAATATTTCCACAACAAAGAACAACTGAAGAACTTCAGGAGTGCCAAACCAGCATTGGAAAAAGCACTAAAAGATATTCTAGACAGAGAAAAAAGAGACCACAATCCCAAGAACAGCTATAGAAATAACTCCCTAAACAGAACAAATAATTAAACAGTCAGCAAAAGAAGGAAAACTTCAAGTAAATAACATGACTAGAATAAGCCAACATATAA
>PVLD010011591.1:7727-64582 GCA_004027595.1 Dinomys branickii
GCTTGGGCTGTTCTGGTCCACCAACACCCACCCTGAAAAAGAGTTTAAAAGCCCATACTTTGCTCAGCTCTGGGCCTGCCCTCGTCTGCTAGGTATACTGCTACTCCTCCCCCCACCGCCGAATAAAGACCTCCCATGTCAGAAAGTCCGGTGTGATTCCATGTGGATCTCTGTTCTACCGGTTGGGTCTTACTCTGGTTTTATCAGTATATTTGCCTCCAGAAATGAGTTAGGGAGAATTGCTTCCTTTCAATTCCATTGAAGAGTTGGAGGAGTGTTGGCATTAAAACTTCTGAGAATTTCTTATAAAATTCTGCTGTGAATCCATCAGGGCCTGGGCTTTTCTTTGTCAGTAAGATTTTATAATCACATTTTCATTCTCATTAATTGATATTGGGTTGTTAAGCATTTTTATATCTTCTTGATTCAACTTTGGTAATTTGTACATTTCTAGGAATCTGTTTCTTCTGAGTTTTCTATCCAATGGGAGTAAAGATTTTCACAGTAGGTGTTAGTGATCTTTCGGATTCCTGTAGGATCTGTTGTGATTTCATCCTTTTCATTCCTTATTGCACAGATATGAGCTTTTTCCTTTCTTTTTTGATAAGGTTGGCTAGGGGTTTATCAATTTTATTTATTCTTCCAAAGAACCAGCTCTTTGATTCATTTATTTTCTGTAGGGTTTTCTTAGTCTCAATTGCTTTAATTTCTGCTCTGATCTTTATAATCTCCTCCCTTCGTTGGGCTCTGGGCTTGAATTGTTCTTTTTTTTAAAGTTTAAAGTGCAGCATTAGGCTATTTAGGTGTTCTCTTTCTATTTTCTTTATGAGTGAGTTCACTACTATAAATTTCCCTCTGATGACTGCTTTCAATGCATTCCACAGATCCTGGTAAGCTCTATCCACATTTTCATTTGTTCGTAGGTATTTTTAAATTTCTTCTTTAATTTCTTCTGTGACCCATTGGTTGTTCAGGAGGTTGTTGTTTAATTTCCAAGTGTTTACGGAGTTTTTGGAGTTCTTTTGTTGTTAATTTCCAATTTCATTGCACTGTGGTCAGATAATATGCATGGGGTGATTTCAGTTATTTTGCATTTAGGTAGGTATGCTCTATGGGCTAGAATGTGGTCTATTTTAGAAAAGGTCCTATGTGCAGCTGAGAAAAATGTGTATTCTGATGCTGTGGGGTGGAACACTCTACTACATCTACTAAGTCCATTTGTTTGCAGCTTAGTTCAGATCTGTTATTTCTTTGTTGATTTTTTGTCCAGTTGACCTATCTCTTTGTGTCAAAGGGGTGTTGAAGTTCCCTATTACAATAGTGCTATTATTTGGTTTTTCATGTCTGTTAAGATTTGCCTTATATAGTTTGGGGCTCTGATATTTGGTGCATACATGTCTATGATTGTTATCTCTTCCTCTTGCTGTTTTTCCCTAACAAGTATATAGTGACCTTGTTTATCTCTTTTGGTTGTTCTTGGTTTCAAGTTTACATTGTCTGCAAACATAATAACTACACCTCCTTTTTTCTTGGTTCCTCTTGCATGGAAAATTGTTGTCCATCCTTTGACTTTCAGTCTATGGATTTCCTTTTGAGTAAAATGTTTTTCCTGTATACAGCATATTGTTGAATTTTGCTTCTTAATCCAGTCTGCAAGTCTGTTTCTTTTGACTGAAGATATGAGGCCATTCACATTAATGGTTATAATGGATATATTGTGGCTTGTTATTGAAATGTTGCTTACTTGCTGTTGGTTTCTTACTTTTTCTTCCTGTTTAATTGCTTGCTCTTCTTGAGGGTTCCTTTCTATTGTTTTTCTTGAAATTGCATTCATTTTCTGCTCTGTCTAGAATGTCTTTTAGTACTTTTGTAAGAATGGTTTGGCACTCATGAAGTTCTTCAGTTGCTCTTTGTCATGGAAATATTGTATTTCTCTGTTAAACTTGAAGGATAGTTTGGCAGGATACATCAATCTTGGTTGGAAGCTGTTTTGTCTTAGGACCTGTAATACTTTGCTGTAGGCTGTGCTCCATTGGATGGATTGTGTTGCGAAGTCTGCCGTAATTCTGATGGGCTTTCCTTTATATGTGATCTGTTTCTTTTCTGTAGCAGGTTTTAATATTCTGTTCTTTTGCTGGAGATCTGGGATCTTGGTTATGATATGTCTGGGTGTAGTTTTATTTTGATTATGACTAGTAGGAGTCCCACATACCTCATTTAACTCTATCTCAGGTTCTGTTTCCATGCTTGGGAAATTTTCTTCTATTATTTCTGTAAATATTCTTTTTATGTCATATGTATTGCCTCCTCCTGTTTCTTTGACTCCTATTAGTCTAACATTATTTCTCTTTGCCTCTTCTAGTAGCTGTTGAATTTATTTTTCCTGAATCTTTGTTGATTTTAAGAGATCCTTCCTTTCATGATCACTAGCTGCCATACTGTCTTCAAGATCTGAAATACCATCTTCAGCTTTATTCTAGTGGTTTTTCCAGTTTTCAATGGAAGTTTTGATTTCCTGGAAATCTCTTTGAGTCTGTTTCATGTGCTCTAATTCATTCCTATATTGCTCATGTAATGTTTCTATTCATTGCCCATGTTCATCTATTTTTTTACCTTTTTCTTCTCTAGATGTGCTGAGCAATTCTTTCATTATTATTGTCATTTCACTTTTTGCCTAAGAGATTATGTCTGAGCTGATCTCTTCTATGGCCTGATAGAGTTGTTTCTTTAGTTCCATTGCAATAATTTCAGCAATTTCAGGTGTCTGTTTACCAAGTTCTCCTATGTTGATTTCTCCTGGACTTGTTCTGAGTGGGGTGGAGCTCTGAGACTGTGTTTTAGTCCTTTTCCTTGTCATGTTTGATGCTGGAAGCAGAGTGCTCACTCTCCCTCTTCTCTGGCAGCTCAGCAAAGGTTGGTAGTGGCCCTAGTTTTCCTGGTGGTCAGGCCTGCCCCTCAGTGTCCACTGAGATGTGCTGCTTAGTCTGGGATCTTCTGGTAGATGGTGAAGTGTACCTAGTTCTCCCATTTCTCAGATGTGAACTGTGATGTCAGTTGAATGAAGACTGTCTGATCCAGTGTCTCCTTGCAGCTCAGGGCATGCGTATGACCCAGAAGTGGGCTGCACTGCTGGCACAATCACAGATCAGTTGTTTTGTGACCCCAGAGAGTTTAGGGCATAGGCAGATCCCAGACATGAATTGCAAGGTCAGTAGTTTGTGAAGCACCTGATTCCATGTCTCCAGGCAGCTCAGGCTGTGCACAGGAGCCTGATGTGTAGAAGCAAGTAAAGCCCAGATGCAAACCACAGTGACAGCAGTTTGTGCTTCCCCTGCTCTAGTACCTCTGGCAGCCCAAGGCACATGCAGGGAAGGCCCAAATGCGAACCCTGATTTTAGCTGCTCCTGGGCCTTCTGAGTGAGGACCTCATGTCTATACTAGGTGCCTGGAAGGCAGAGACTCAGACTGTAACAGCAATGGGGTCATGGGTCACCTGCTCTGCCCCCAGGAAGTAGATGGGAAGTACCTGGTTCCCTGGGCTTTCCGCTGCTAACCATGGTGTCAGTGGGTTGCAGGCTGCCTGATTCCATGTCTCTAGTCAGTTCAGGGTGCCCCAAGGAGCCAGATGTGGGCTGTGCTGGCGGTGATCAGGGACCATCTGTGTCTGTCACCTCCAGATGATCAGGGTACAAGTAAAGTCAAGACACAAACCATGGTGAGAGCAGTTTCATTTACCTGCTATCCTACTACCTCCAGCAGCCCAAGGCAGGTGCAGGGAGGGCCCAAGTACAAACCCCAGTATTAGCAGCTCCTGGCTCTTCTGAGTGAGGACTTTCTGTCTGCACCAGGTGCACGGAGGGCAGAGACTCAGTCATGAATTGTTTTTGTTGTTTTGATTTTGTTTTCATTGTTGTTTTGCTAGTTTTATTAATTTTCAAAATAAAAATAAATTTGAAATTTGAAATGCTCATTTGCTAAAGGAAAAAAAATTCATAATTCAATATATCATAGATGGTGGTAAAAAAAAAAAAAGAGTGTTTTCTTTTGGCTTTTCCATCAGTTGGTGCCTTCACCCTTACTTTGAGGTACATATATCCCAGGTGGTCACTGCAGACTCCTTGCTCAACAGGGAGACATTATCACCTTAATTCCAAGTTTGTTCTGTGGTTTTCTTTGGAAGCCTTAATATCATTTAAAATTCATTTTTTATTTCCTTCTGTTTATAGAACTGTAGTGAGATATTTCTCTATTTTTAGCAGGAAAAGAAAACCTTGATCCTTTAGAGTTTTGGAAAACTGCACGTTTTTCATGAAGGTATTTGGTAAAACAGATTGCAGAGATTTGCAGATCCATTTGCCTTAGTTTGCTCAACTGAATTTCAGGGAAAAGTTAGCTGAACATTGCTTTTCAAACAAAAGAAGTTTGTACTCTCTCACTCTGCAACAATAAAGAGAATCTTAAAAGGGCTTCTATCAAGGAATGTTACAAAGCCCCAATAATACTCACTGTTTGGTTTGTACCTAGTTGTTCCCCCAGAGTATCATGAGCTCATAGGTGGGGCTTTTTGGAGGTGGCTGCATCTAGGGTATGTGAATATGGATTAAGGGTGTAAAGCTATGGATTGGGGGATAGTATAATAACTAAATTAGTCCACTGATTGACTTAGCATAGTTCTGGGTATAGATAATAAGAAAGCCCACCCTGGGTGTGAGTGGCACCAACCAATAGGTTTGTAGCATGAATAAAAGGAAAACAGGTTGGCTGCTAGTGTTGCTTCACTGCTTCCTGCCTACCATACCATGACTGCTTCTCCTCTGCGATGCCCCTCTGCCGTGCTACCCTCTATAACCTGTGAGCTACAATAAACTTTTCCTTCTTTAACTTGTAGCTGTTGGGTATTTTGTCTCAGCATGGAGAAAAGAAACTAAGATGCTTACTTTAGTGAAGTTTGGCTTGCAATGAATTAACATCATGGAAGACTCTCATAAGCTTTGACTTATTTTGTTTTTCTCTGAGTCTGATGATCTTTGTGTGTAGAAAAGAACTAGAAATTGTCTATGTTCAAACGTTTCCTATCTACTCAGTTTTATCTTGAGGATATGGAGATGATAGAAAATAAAAACAAAAATTTGGGACTGAAAGATCCTTAGTTATCAAGGAGGAGAGAGGCATGGAGACAATTGTGACCTCCTAACGCAGTTACAAGCTTCAAAGCAGATATTCTGCAAATTCAGTGACAGCCCCCTTGACATTCCTCACTGAGCACGTTCAAGCTTCATCTTTCTATGCACATTTCCCTCAGTCCTCAATGTTCTCCCCTCCTTATGTGCTCATTTTGAAGGACTTCTTTCCTCAGTGAAGCCTATCCCAATATTCATCCCTCCTATCACTGTTTACTCAGGGGATTTAAACTCTTCCTCTGAAATACCATCACACTATTCTGCATACTTCTTTTAAGGAATATAGCTTCACTCATGCTTTTCATGTATGTCCACCAGTTCACCTATGATGAGAACTATGTGGGAAGGTGCTGCGTGTAATTTATTTTGGCCCCAGCACTTAATAAAGAGAGAAAAAACATGACTATTAAAGGCTTGTATATGGGAGACACATTCTGGGAACATCTGAGCTAATCGCGTAGGTGATCAGATCGGGGCTGTGATTCTCCTGCTATAAGCTGCATAACTGAGAGGATCCTGAGAGACGCCAGGACACAGTTGGAGAGGGGGCGGGAACCTGATAGGACCTACCGTCTGGTCGCTGGTAGCTCAGTCTGCCGCTGGGTACCAGTGGGCTGGAGTCATGCGGGAGAAGGGGACGGCGCTTCTGGAACATCATGCTTGGTCTGTCTCTATTTGTCTAGCATCAAGAACGTGCATCTGACGTGAAGCACATAGCCAAATACAAAGCTCGCATTCTGCTGTCCCAAGAAAATACAAAAATTAAAGACCTGCCACAGGAAAGCCGAGAGCTGTGGATTTCCTTGGAGGAACACCAGGATGCTTTGGAGCTCATCACGAGAAAATACCGGGAACATGTTGTAGTTAATGGTTACGGACAAAATAGGGGATGCCGAGCCAGCCGGAAAGCTCACCAGTCTCACTCTGCAGAAACTGAAAGTCAAGTTTACACAATCTGTGAAATGGGAGAAGTGAGAAGAGCAGTTCAGGTGGATGATGACGCGTTTTGTAAGATTTGGGAAAAACTAGCCCAAATAGGGCCTGAAAATAAGGAACTCAGAGAATTATTATCCAGCAGCAGTGAGACTCCTCAGGTCGGAAAGGAAAATTCAATAGATTATGCTTCCCAGCCCAACAAGTAACTGAAATTCTGGGTGATGGCTGGAAATTGCCTATCAAGGAAGGAAGTCATTACCTTTCCATTTGAGTACTGTCCGTTCAATGTCATGCCTTAGACGATTTAGTGCTGGTTAAAGGTATGAAGTAGCAGTTTGGAATTCCTAGTCAGTACCTACTGTCCACTAAACAGGTTTGGGGGTGTATTAGAGCCTACACTCAGTTTCACCATTCCTTCCTCTCAAGACTACTTTTCTTTTTTATTTCTGGCACCACTATTCACATACACTGTGTTTTCAGCACATTTTTGTCTTTCACATCTTTGAATCTTTGAACATTTTATTGTAACCCAATAATTCTATTTTATGTAGGATGGTAAAGTATACTTCTTGCGATTTTTAAAAGAGATTTAACTTTCGAAAAGGAGTATATAGATAAATAAATGTGTGAATAAATGAATAAACAAATGAAGTATGAATTTGTTTGTCAGCCCAGTATGAATCCTCAAATCTGGGTGGTCTGGAGGTTTGGCTTAGTAAACTGTACCAGATGGGACACAGAAGACTGCAGTTTTATGAAAAAAAAATTTTTTTAAATCAAAGAAGGAAGGAAATAAGAAAAAAAGAAGAGAAAAATTTTTCTTTTTTTTCTTTTTATTTTGCTTGAGCAGTCTTATTATCAGAGGATTATGACTGGCATCATTTAACACTCTGTTTCCTACACTGTATTTTATCATCAACCCCTTCCAAAGCTACTAGGGTGATATGCAACTCTAAAGGGGAACTATTCCTAAGAGAAAAAGGTATCACATTCAATTTAGAAATGTCTGGATCCAGAGAGCTTCAGTAGGTTAACTGAAGGGACTATTTTGTCTAGAAATAACATCAGGGAAATGAGTTTTTTCTGACATAGGGCATTGAGTTAACCATAGATATATTGTTGATTGTAGTGAGATAGTTGGAGTGATAGAGAAACCCAGCCTTTACAAGAGATGAGTATCTTGCATTCTGGCAGTTATGGGATAGGAGTGCTGAAAAGGTTGTCATATTAGGTTACTAACATGGGTACTTACAGTTTATCAGTTGTTCAACTGTACATGCAAATTGCTACAGCAATAAGTATTTTATCTAGAAGAAAAGTCTGTTTTACAATACACACTAATAAAATTGCATAGGACCTAGAGAACTTTCCAACTCCTCAAGGATAAGGAGTTCTCTGAAAGATATTTTTTTCTTCCTCCATTGGGTTCAAAGACATTTTGGGGAGAATCTTTGCTTGGAGAAAAACTGTAGCTATGTATTAACATAGCAGCTGGCACCATGTTAGGGGTCAATGAGGCATTCTGTTTTGGGACATACATGTTACTTTTTCCCTCTGAAACATGGAGTATTTTGGCTTGGATTTTCCTTGGATCTGTTCATAAAAGTCACCTATGAGCTTAGGAATTAAAAGAGTAGACTTGGGTGGGGGGATTAAGGATAAAGAAAGCAGGAGGCCTTTTGGAATTTCCTAGCTCATATTTGCACTAGAGCTCTGAGAGTGTACCAGATTGTGCTCAGATTAAGAACACTGTGTTTTATTTCTATTTTTTTCTTTTATTTTCTGTGTATGATGCATCTGTCAAAACTTCAGGAGGGAGGATGTGAGTAGCTCTTTGCGTTCCTTCCTATAAGAGTTTGCATATTTACACAAAGTTTGGCCATTCACCCATCCTTGCATTTAGCAGTTTTTGGGCCCTTACCATGTTCTAGACTCTGTTGTATGAGATACAATGCTGAGGAAGAAAAAAAATCATTCTTTGAGGCACGCTCTGGGCCTTAGCAGGGGTCACCACACAAATATATAGTGGTCATACGATGTGATCAATGTTAAAAGAGAGATATATGCTAAGGGAATTGGAAACATCAGAAGGTTTGACTAGGGTCAGGCGGGAAACAAAAGAAATCAAGCAGAATTGTGAAGATGAGGAAATATTTGGCAAGGCCAAGGAAGTGTGGTGGAAGCAGCCGTAACTCTACTAGAAGGACACTGTCCAAGAGAACTCTGCGTGCTGTAAATATTTTCTATCTACACCAGCCAACACAGTGATCACCAGATGATACCGCTGTCGATCACATGAAATGTGACTAGTGTGAGAGTCTGAACTTTAAATTTTATTTCACACTAATTAATTCTAATTTAAATGTAAACTCATGTGCCTAGTGGCTACCATGTCAGATAATGAAGCTCCCAAGACAGCTTCAAATAATGTGTCCTAAGAGATGTATGGGAAGTGGGGAGATCAGCTTCAATGCAGTCTCCATAACATGCGATGGTGCTTATGCAGGGTTATTATGAGTGGGTGATAATTCTATGACTATGACAACGACGTACGTTGCATGATTCTGCCAGGTAACTCATTCATGATGAATAGCTTTATGGAGCGTTTAAGCAGTTACTCCAGTCTCCACCCAGTCTTGTCACATAATTGTTGAGCCATGACCTAGGTCTCATGTTTTTTCTTTTCTATCAAGCAGAAGCCATAAAAATTCCTTCTGGGGGAGTTACACACTAATCTCCTTTGAAGTGTTTTGTTTTGAGAAGGGCAGCTATTAATGCTGAATAGGAAAATCTGTCCAGGGTGTCTATGACTACTTTCCTGGTGAAGGAGACACTTATGCTTTGACCCCACTCTCTCTCTCTCTCTCTCACTCTCTCTCTCTCTCTCTCTCTCTCTCTCTCTGTGTCTGTCTGTCTGTCTGTCTCCCTCTCTCCCCAAAGAGAAGTGTGTCCATTGTTGTCAAGTCCCCTTCCCTCAAAAAACCAGACCAATCCTGTATTTCATTTATTTGTGAATGTGATTCTCTCTCTTGTCTTACTTCCATTAAATATATTAAGAATATAAATCTTTTCTGAGGAAGATGGGGGAAAAATCAGTGCATAATTTTTCTCATGTGAGGTATAAAAGCCACCTAGAGTTTGCATCAGCACACAATACTTCTCATATATTATTTCATGCAGTCTTTCCAACAATTCTGTGAGATATTTTTGCCCACACTTTAAAATTGAGGAAATTTAAAGGCTGTCCCCAATCACTTGACCATCAAGAGACAGGCTGGGATGAAGCTTAAGTTTTCTGGTTCCTAAATATTACCAGACAACACAAAAAGGAGATTAGAGCAATAATAATCAGTAAGGAAATAATTATGACAGGAAGGTCAAAGAAGAGGAGGGAAAGGTAAAGAATACGGAGAAGATGCTCCTTGATAACTTTCTCTTTTTGTAGAGATTCAAATCACTTTACAGGAAACCTTTGCTCTGAGAAAAATCATGTGGATGGCCATTGACCAAGAAGCTGGTGTCACATGAATTTTATGTCATGGACACCAGTTGGTTGACAGTAAGAGTCATCAAAACATATCTTCCAGTACACTTTTTCTCCCTTTGGCAATCTGCTTCCAGTGAACTTCATTCTACCACGAATGGACTTGGGAGGGGTTCTGAAGCCAAGGCAGAGCCAGGGCAAGTCTTGGTGATATTAAGAGTTTACTTTTAGAAACTGGGAAAAGAGAAGTGAAACTGTCAGCGTTTCCCCACATGAAGCTGGTCTCCTTGGAATTATGGGTATAAAACTTCAAAATGCTATAGGAAATTATTTCTAATAATGAACTCCTCAGGGAAAAAAAATTTCCAGGTCTCTTTAAAAAAAGAGCAAATATGTAGAGGTAGTGAAGACCAAGAGAAAAATAACATACACTTAGTTTTTAAAGGTAAAATTTAATTCATGCCAAAGTCTACCTATCTGATAGCTGATTTGGCTCAGAAAAATCCCACCAGCTTGAAATTTAAGTCTTATGATTATTGACATAGATATTATTCAGTACAAGTGTATAAATAAGTAAATGAGGCAAAATAAGAGACTGACTTCTCTAGAACAAACCAGCTAAAAGGAGCAAAATCAGGTTTAGAACACAAGTCTATCTAAGCCCAGAATTGTTTTCACAAAAATTTCCATACTACAAAAGCAAAAAGAAAAGATAGGTGAATTGTCATCAAATTAAAATATTTTGTATAGCAATGAATATTATTACTAGACAGAAAAGAGAATTCATAGAATAGAAAGTATTTGCAAATTGTATATTTAATAGGTGATTAATATTAGGATATATAAAGAACTGCCCAAACTGAAGAACAATAAGATAACCCCATGAATAGTGAGCAAAGGACTGGAATAGGTATTTCCCTAAAGAAGATATGTAAATGCCCAGTAAACAAATAGATAGATGTTCAATATCATTAATTATCAGAGAATTGCAGGTCAAAGTCATGGGATGCTATTCATCCCCATTAGACTAACTACTGCACATGAAACAAAAACGAAAATTCATTGAAAATATCTATTGGGGATGGCGTGAAGACATTGAAACCATTATGCATTGCTGTTGGGTATGTTAAATGGTGCAGCCACTGTGGAAAATGATATGTTGATTGTTTAAGAAACAAAAAACAGAATTACCATGTGATCTGGCAACTATTTTGGGGTATATAACCACAAGAATTGAACTCAGATATTCAAACAAATATTTATATACCATGTTTATACCAACATTATTCAAAATAGCCCTCCCCCCAAAGCAGCAAAGTGTCCTTCAGTGGAGGAATGCATAAACAATGCATTGTATATGCTCTGGACTATTACCTAGCTTCAAAAAGGAATAAATTTCTAATATATTTTACAATAGGAGTGGACCTGGAAAACACTACACTAAGTGAATAGTGAATAAGCAAAACATAAAACAACGAAAACTGTGTGATTCCACTTCCAAGAAGTGAGCAGAGCTGTCAGAATGAGAAGGGCATCAATGATGCTCTAAGAGTACGAGCTAGAGAGGGTGGGAAAACCTCGAAAGTGTTCATTGGACACCTTGTACTGTTGCTGCTAACATAATAAGAGGGGTATTGATTTCTATAGTCCCTCACTTCTGCAAGTCAAGTATATTCGTGGTACTGCTCTACTAAGAAAAATGGAAAATGATTTTTTGTGTGGCTACTAAAATATGGCTTTAAAAACCACAAGCCTGATATATAAATGAGCTTGATAAAGGTAGCTGTTATATAACTTGCAAGCTGTTGATTCTTCTACCAATCAAAACAGCCTAGCAACATTGTTTTTAATCAGGCCCTATACTTGTTTCCTTTAGTTGTTAACAAAGGAAGAATGTGAGACAATTTGATTTTATTAATAGGTAAGAAGGCATGCAGTTTCCATCATTTCTGTAACTGAATGTTTCTCACCTATAAGAAATCAAATGATTCATATTTTCATTAATAAGTTAACTAATGTTTTGCAATGCTGAGGATTAAACCCAGGGCCTTGTGCATGCTAGGCCCACACTCTTCTACTGACCTACACTCTTACATTGGGTCCATATTTTAAAACCATCGTCCAAAAAAGTAAATTAGGAGATATGTAAATTGTATCTAGGCATCCCCTATGTTAGAAGGAATATTAGTAGACAGCTTATTACTTAACAAAAGAATAGAAATTCCCTTAGCAATGTATCACTGTAGTCCTAAGTAAACTGAGAGCACAAGTTCTTTCTTGTTGCTTTTCATGGCATTGTTTGATAGGCTGTCCTTTTGCACATGATTCAAACTGTAAGTTGGTTCTTATTTCTTATTTGTGCCCATAAGTATTTGGTTGCTGCCTTGTAAGAAAATGTAGACTTCATGTAATTTCTTCAGTGTTATTTGCTCTGTTAATGTCAAGTTTATGTCCCATCTTTCCCTTTCTATGTCTTTTTGTGCACGACAGCACTTCCTGCAATGCTGTATCCTAATATAATCTTCTTTAAAAGACGTTTTATTTGGCAGTTAAACTCAATTCATGCTGTAACAACAGTGCAAAAAACTCAGATAAAAATAGGACCAATGTGCTGCCTGCCCCATAGCGATTGCGAGATGCCTTTGACTCTAAAAATGCATTTCTATTTGGAAGATTTTTTAAATGTAAAGAAAAATCACCTAGCTCTTGAAATAGTATAGTGCAGTATAAATTATTTAACATTTCATAGAATACTCATGAATACTTTCAATCATATAGAATACTCATGAATACTTTCAATCATATCTGATCAAAAGCTAAATGGTAATGAAAGTACTGTGGTATCTGATCTCAGTTGACTTGCCCCAAGCTCCACTTCCACTTTATCTCTCAATCTCTCCCAGACTTTCCTTTCCTAAGAGAGCATTGGCCTTGCAAAGCCCTTTGAGGTGTTGCTATGAATTTATACTTGTTGTCTAGACTCTTGACTAAGCGCAGTGAGACACCTCCAATAAATGCTGAGCGGCACTTTTTCCTGATCTGTAGACACTTGGCAGAAGTGTTGATGACAGTTGCAAGACATGATGCACAGCAGTATTCTTTACAGCACTTTAATCTGTGTCATCAAATCCTCAGAAACCATGATTAATAGCAGCACTTGAGTTTGTTCTCAAGTTGTATATTTGACAGTGGTGAACTTTGATCTACAGACTCACTTTAAAGTATCATTTTGACGCAAACTTTTCCTGTAATCCTTCCATCTCATTAAGCCCTACACAAATACCAGAGAGTGGGACATTTAATGCTATTGTTGTTGGCTGTGTGTTTATTACACCATTGTAAGCACTTTGATAAGGGGAGAGAAGCCTGTCTTATCCAGACATTGAGTAGCTAACTCCACACACAGCAGTATTGTCGCCTGGAAGCTGCTCGTGTAAAGTCTCTGAAAGTCAGTTTGATTAAGAACAAGGAATGGAAAATTAAACCTAGGGAGAACTACAAGCCCCATGATTGATCTCATGTAAGATTATTTTTCTTTCATATACCTAGTTGGGTCAAATAAGTATTTTCCCATTTTTCTTTTCTTCATCCTGTGGATTTCAATATAGGCAATATTCTTTCTGTTCTTATCATTCTTTTCTAAATTATTGCTGCTCAATAAAAATGTAAAATTAGTCCCTGGAATAATTTTAGATTTTCTAGTGGCCACATTAAAAAAGACACAGGTGAAGTTAAATTTAACAGTCTATTGAATTCACTGTATTCTAATTATCATTTCAACATGTAATTCATATAAAGCTTATTATTGAGAGATTTTACATGCTTCTGTTTTTTGTACTTTGTCTTTGAACTCCATATTTTGTCCTAATAGCACATTTCAATTGAGATACTGAATTCTCAGTATAGCACTTCCAGAACAATAAAGCTGTGTTTAATAAAGAAATGTTTTACATTGTTTCTGCCTTTAAAAATGAAATGGAAATTAATGTTAAGAAAAATGAAGAATCTAGTTCTACAGTTTTATCAGCTGCATTTCAAGTGCTCAGCAACCACACATCTCCAGGGACTGCCACACTGGACATTATAGCTCTCAACCACCAGAGAGAAAACTAGCTCTGTAATTAGAAAACTTAATCCAAATCTATCAAACACTTAAACATATGCAGTCTTCTTCCTGAATTACTGGAAAAATAAGAAGTATGGATTGAGATCCGGGGGCTGTATGGGATTTAGAACTAAAAGGGCATTCTTTCTTCAAAAAGTAAAGATTAAAGAGAAGCCAGTGGAAATGAAATTATCAGACCTTGAAAACTAGTAGCATTATTGTGAACTTGTTAGCCTTATGTTAGAAACATGAATGTGAGGTCTTTAAAATTATAGGATAGGGTGACACATACTAGGTGTCCTGTGTTATGATCCTTTACCCATACCTCTATCCATCTAGCCAGAGAGTACTAATTCAGTAAAAAGATAAAAAGTCCACTTGTCCTGATAGGTGGTTAATGGCTATGACTCAGGCTGGGTTCTCCTAAAGGGCAACTTTTAGATGATTGTTAAAAAGAGAGGATTTCTTTCACATTACATGAAAATGATTTTGAGCTCATAAATATTAAGTACACATGGTATGCTAACATTGCACATAATCCGGAAAAAAGGACGTGATTGAGACTGGCTTTGGAATTTATTACCAAATAATAGAAATACTGGAAGCAGGATGGCCAAGTGAATATCTCCAAAATGAGTGGGAACCCATCCGGTGGCTGGTGGGGTATTCTCAGTTCAGCTGTTTGTCTCTTGGTCCCCGGAGAGCTCAGCTTTAGTCCCCTCCTGAGTCTTCTCAAGATGGTCTGTCTTTACTTTTTCTTTCTGCCACATGGTTTTGGATGCAACCTAGGCTTTGAGGAAGGGCACTGTGCCAAGGCTTCTAGGCTGCAGGACAAGATACCAACTTTTGATGGAAATGTGCCTGGCTTGTGTAAGGCAATGGTTTAATTAATGATGTTCAAAGACTAAACTACCATCAGCTGTAAGAGTTACAGGAACTGAGACTCCATGGAGAACAGTGAAGTAATGGAAATCCAATAAAAAGTAAAGTTGAGTTGGCTTAGATAAGGGGAAAAAGGGAGATATCAAAGAGGAGGCTGGGCTTGTCTGTTTAGCTGACCCACAATAAAATTCAAGAAAAATCTCCTGGGCCCCAACACTATCTTTCATTCTGAAGTGAAAATAGGTTGGATAAGGAGGATTATCACTGTGGCTTCTACAGGCTGTGATTTGTTTCTGCTGTTACTGAGTTTATAAAAAGGAAACTGTTATTCCCAAAGTGACTCATTTATGGGCTTCCACAGTGGGATGAGTCTATATGTTCTTAAAGTATGTGAACATAAAATGTCCCACTAAGATGACTGTCACTTTTACAGATTGAGTCAAATGTAATATCTCATGAGGATTATGATTAAAGTTATTTTTAAATGCATTTTGTACTGCTGGCATATTTGGCTGCTTTTTTATGTACATAGAATTGGATTACTGACGTTGTGAAAAATGGTATTTTTTTTCTATGTTCTTTGGAATTTGGTCTTTGTGTTAACTTCCTTATAGGCAAGTCTGTTTTTCTAAATAAATGGCCTGGGGTTTCTCTTCAGACTACTTGTTTTCTATTGGAAATTAGGAGCAGACATTTTTACCGTTTAGCATCGATAGCTTTAACGAAAGAAAGACAAACAACGGTGAGGTTTTCTTTGTCTTCTTGTTCCTTGAGACCATTTCTGACCATCCCTCCTCCTTCACTCTGATCTGAAGTCACATTGTGCACATGAGAAAAGGGAGGAAGGAAAAGAGAGGAGGGAGGGAGGGAAAGGGGAAGACAGAGGTAGAGAGACAGAGACAGAGAGACTGAGAGAGAATGGGCTCCAGGCATGGTGGTGCTACTTGAAAACTGAGCAGAAATAATAATACTCACAAATGCTTTGTCAAGCATTTGCTGTATTTCAAATACTCTATGAAGTTTTCCTTTTATCCAGATTTCATTGCTAGGAGGTAAGTAAGGGTACCTCATTTTCCAGTCAAGGAAAGTCAGACCCATAAGATTAAATAGTTTAACAAAAACTCAATTAGTGAAGATTCCAACCAAGTCTTTCTTGTACTGCCCTGCTTCATCAAAGCCCACTCCATCAAAGTGTGTACATGTTAGCAGTGAGAACCTGAAAATTCACACCCGCCCAGCTCCTCCTCCTTAATGGCTTCTCTCCAGACTCATGTGCTTCTTTTTCCTTTTTCTTAATTTATGTGTAGTATCAAATGCTATTGGGTTTTGCTCTGCTCATCGTTGTGGTATGATAATAAAAATGTCCAAACCATGAAAAGTTGTAAAAGGAAAAGCTTTAGTTAATGAATGCATGCAAACACATAACTAGAAAGACAGCACCATGAGGACACCCAGGACAGAGCGTGAGCAAGTGAGGGTGAAAAAGTGAAGGATGTGGAAGTACAGAAGGGAGCTTTGGTGTTCGTAGCTGGTGGCTTTAGTTCTGAATATCATCTTTGGTTTGGTGGTGGGAAGGGTGGAGAGATTTTAAAAACCAATTATTTATATAATTCTTTCCGTGTCGAGTAAAGCTGTAAACTTAGCATACACATTAACACATTTGCTTTTAACAACAAAAACCTCCATAATAGGTTCTATTCTCATCACTTACGTTTCATGGATATAGTCATGGAATAACAAAGACAGATTAAATAACATGCCAAGGTCATTTGGCCTGTAAGTGGAAATATCATGATTTGCACCCAAACGTTGTGTGGCTCCAGAGGTCAAGCTCCTCATCCTGCTGTTGGACCCCCTGCAATGTGTTCTGGAACTTCAGCGTTCCCAGGGGAGGCTCAACAAGCGAGCGGTCTGTGAGGCTGAGATCCACTCCCAGATCTCCCCACACCTTCTCTCATCCAGAACTCTTTCTACTCTATAACACATAGACAGTAGTTTCAATGTCATGTATTCAAAAGAGTTCAAAAAGGAGCAAGTGCTTTTGGACACGGAGATGCAGAGAAAGAATACTGGGATACTGGTGATGGGTATTCTTAATTCACACTTGTGGAACACATCTTCCTCCCTCCAACACACACACACACACACACACACACACACACACACACACACACACACTTCAGTTTGCAAATGGCATATTATCTAAAACCAACGGAGAGATGAGATATCAAGTTCTTGCACAGATGCATCCCTTGAGACTTTCTTGCTGAGAGAGAAAAAGTGTAATTCTCATAGATTGGTGAGAAGCGCTTCTTATTTTACACCGTTTACAGAGACGGCCTGTTCAGACCCCAGAACAACCCCATGGAGCTAGCTGAGTAAACAGAGCATGACTGTCCAAGAGTGTCCCTCCGATTCCCAGCGGAGTGGGGCCCTGCACAGTGACAGAGGATAAGATGTGTGAGCCAAAACACATGAGCTCCTGAGTGCAGTCTGTTTCTTTCCCCTGGCCTTGTGAAATCAAAGTTGGAGGCACCACAGGAGCTCTTTTAAAATGTCCTGGCCAGCGTGCTACAGCCCAGATGTTGTTCCAGTCACTGTGCCACAAGCTCCCCTCATCGCATGACTCGGGCCGCGCGGCTGCAGACCCGCCTGCCTGCACTGGCGCTGCTCCGTGGATGCTACAGATGCCACAATTCATTTCTTTGAAGTCAGTGTGTTTTTTAAAAAAACATCCTTTTAGACAGATTTGGCCCAACTTCTCATTATATAAGCTGATCTGTTGGAACATCTGTCACGGTGTGGTTTCGGCTCTCCATCCTCCACTCCAGTATAATAACTTGACATTAATAAATAATGAGGCAGTGGTGAGTTTAACACATATATTATGAGGTACTGAGGCTGCAATGGCAGACTTTCATCTTTCAGGAAGACCGAAAGCCTAGATTAAGCAAACAAGGGAGACACAGCCAGAGCCCAGATGAAAACTTGCAACTATCACTCATTTAAAAAATATTCTAATGTGTCTCACACAATTGACCGTCTCTTCATTATATAAATTGACATAAGGTCATTGAAAAAGGCTGAGGCTTCCTAGCTGGAGGCTGTTAACAGTATGATTTCCATTCTACACCCCGTGGGTTACACTTCTGTGAATATACTCTTCTGTCCAGAGGACGTATTTTCTTAGCAGAGATAATCATTGTTGTTTTGTCTCATGTTGACCTTCACCATACGGGATACCTAGGCATGTTTTCTAGCACGTCCCTCTCCTGTGTGTGCTATCTAATGTACCTACCAAGTGCCTATGCCTAGGCACATACATGTGGGTGCACACTTTGTGAAAATAGAAAGACAGGATTTGGTTATTCTCTGCTATGAAATCCATCAGTTTTGAAATTCAAATGAACTTCCATTTATTCACTCTCAAAGATACTCTACAGTCAAGGCACACATATTCAGTCAGGTAAAATGGCAAATGAAATGCAGTTCTAGCCTTTGTTCTTTAGCACATAGAAACCCAGAATGTATACTTTTACCCTGTGTGCCCACATTCTGCCTGTCTTTTACATCATGAAAGCTCTCTAAAGTCAAGGATGGGGGCTGGAAACTCTAACCTCAGAGATAGAGTCTATCTGGTTTAGCTCGTACAGCTCCAATTTTGTGTCATGTGGGTGGATGCTTCATAAATATTTAATGACAAAGAAGTAGTGCTATAAGTGAGTATGGCTGTTATTGTCCCCATTCAGAAATGAATGAATGGAGGGAGGAGATGCATGGTCTGAATCCAACATGGTGAGTCCATTGTGAAGTGCAGCTCAGAAGTCTGGTTCCCTGGACTATGCCAAGTTTCTGCAAATTGGAGCATGGAATGCTTACCTTTGGTGTCAGCTTAGAATCTTGCTAAAATTAAAGCAAAAACCACAGAACTTTGGGAGCCTAAGTTTTGAGGTAAAGACAGTACAGGGGCCAAAGAGTACCACAAATTAAGATGACCAGCCCAAATCAGGAGGCCCTAATGACAAACAGAAAAATGATAGTTTCTCTGCTGGTGCAAAACCTAGCAGTGACTTCTTGATTCTTTTAATGAACCACCATAGTTCAGTTTAGTCAACAGAAAGCTCCATTGCGTTCTCCTGGCAACAGTTCAGCACATTCTGCCAACCAAGGTTTCTAGACATAAAGAATGTGACCCACTACAGTCTCACAGGCTGAGTGACAAAGACAATTAATTGCTTCTGTCCATGCTCACCCCTGCAGTGAACCTGTCCAAAAGTGATTAAGAGAATACATATGTATCCTCATATATATGCCATATTTGCATTTATTTTCAGTGGTAATGCAAATTTTCATCTAGAAATTGATTTATTTTAATTACATTTCTTTACCTTCAGACTATGATGCTGTGTAACTATTTATGTAACTTTTGCTTGATTTAACAGGAAAATATTAGCCAGTTTAAATGTGCCTGAACTCACGATATGTAATAAAATAAAGGATAATTTTGATATTCCTTTTTACCTTGAACTAAAATAATTTTAACTAGAAAGAACAGCTGAGTTATTAATACTATAATAATTTAAGCTGTTTATCATATCATCTTTTTGTAAACAAGTTATGGCATGATCTTAGAACTCAGAAAGGAGAACAACAGGATTATAGAAATATTTATGTGGGCAACAGGAGAGATGGATATGAGCAAAATATATTATTTATATTTACCACCCACCCAATGTGAAACTAGGGAAAAGGGAGATATTGGTGATGAAAATGATTAAAGTAGGTTGTATACTTGTAAAAATATGTCAAAATGAAATCCATTAATCTGTAAAACCAATTGGAAATGAGTGAAAAACTAGTTATATGTGGTTGCAATAATTTAGGATATCATATACCCTCCTAGAGTTGACTTGTTTTAACAAAATCTTATGTAATGTCATAGATATTGTGTAGAGCTTAACCCTATACACTTCTGTATCTATCAAATTCCTGCTAGCAAAATACATTGCAATCTTTTTACACTCTTGGCTTCAGGCTCTTTGGGATACATTGGATGTTTCTCATTTGTGATTGTTCTTCCTTTCTTCCTCACTATCAGAACTACAACTTTTTGTTTTGTGAATTATTTGCTTTCCCAGTCTTCACTGCAGATCACACTGACTGAGGTGTTCTTCAGGCCAATAAAACATAAACTTACATGACTTAGACATGTCTTGAAAATCTTTCCTATATCAAAAGCTACCTTTTGCCGCCTCTCTTTTTTTTTCCTCTTTCTCTGCTTTTTCTGTTCTGAATTTTTTCTTCTTATTTGAAATATGGATATAATCCTAGAGATGAGAGAGCCATTTTGTGAGAAACCAAACTGAGGTAAAGACAATTTTTAAGTTGAAGACTCAAGTAAGATGTAGAAAGTCTTTTATGTTAGGCAACAGACTCTACTTTTCCCAGGTCAGTCTTTGATAGTGGTTGACCAAAAAATCAAAGAATAGATTGAAATGAGAGTTGGTTCTATGGAAGAGTCATTCATCATTAGAATCTTGAACCATTTTTCAAAGGCTTGAATCAGCAAGTAAAACTGTTTTGGGGTCAGTGTTATATGGAATTAAGAACCGATAAAGTCTGCAATGTGACTTTTAGGTGGAGAATGATTTAGCTGAGTAGCCACATAGAAATGCTCAATTTTCCTTTCCTGCTTCTCATATTTCCTTCTTTCCCTTCCTTTTCTCCTTTCCTATTTATAGCTTTATTATAATACAGTAATGATGGATCTTGGTGGAATTTAGAGGTTTTGGGGTATGACTATGTGTTTAGCCACAAAGTTAAAATACAATCAATGGAGAGTTATGTACCACACACATATACTAATAAAGTAGAATAAAAAGAGCTTTAATGACTAATGTTTGAAAACCTCATCAATTTCTTATAGGTCTTAATCCCACTTCTTTGCAATATATGATTTAGAAAACTAATTGTTAGTAGGATCCATAACATAATAACCGCCCCCCCCCCCAGCGGCACAAACATGACAAAATCACAGGTTTACTTTCTAATGCTGCTCAGTGGTCTGGAGAAATTTTTAAAGGGAAAAAATCTCCAAATGTGTGTGAATTAAACTGAACATTACATATTGCACTCACTTTTCTCTGTCCAGATTAACGACAATCACTCATGTGTGGGTGCATGAATGTGCGTAGGTGTGAGAGAATTTATGTGCGAATATGCAGGCGCCTCCTGCATATTTGGAATATATGAAACTCCTTCATGATGAGCATTCACTCTATGACTATGTGGGGGGTGGGCTTGGAAAGTACGACTGTTGCTGTCACCCTTTCTGTAGACGGTCAGAAACAAACAAACCAAGAAAATCTATAGGGTTCTGCCAGATGGGTTTTAAAAAGTAGGTCATGTTTTGAGCCCACCAACTTTGATGACATCTCCCTAACAGAAATGGGATTCCTAAGTGTCAGGACAATACAAATGAGGTTCTAAAATGGTCTCTGGATCTGTTACAACTTCCAAGTAAAGCTGGGAAAAAAGTTGTGGAGGAAGTCTCTAAGGATTTGAGAATGTAAAAATCAGGCTGGGCAGCCTTCATTGCTCTGTTCCTTTCTTCCTTGATAGAAGAGACTGGGATTGAGTCAGTCTTAATGGAATTAAAATGATATGGAGATTTCAGGGTGGGAGGGGGAGATGGTGTGTGTTGGGCAGGGAGAATGCCATTTTCTGTTTTTCAGTGAAAAGCCTAAAGCATATGGACCTTAAAACCTGGACAGATTGCTGTTGCTTTTCCTTAAAGTACTGTTCCTGACAACTAAAAAGCTAGAAGGGTAAGGTGTGCAGTTTTAAGGAGCACAGAAATTCCACCACTTTCCAATAGGCCTCAGCTATGTATGCCTGGGAGCCCCTTTTGTTAATAGAATTATTGACTATCTACAGTTTGTGAGCTTGATGCTCAGGGTAAGAAAATTATAGGCCTATGAAAACTCACAAGACTACGATAAAATGCCCTTGTATGTTTTTCACTCTACATCCTTGGGGAGGGGAGATAAAATACCTTCTTGATGCAAATGTCTGTGATTTCCCAGGCTTCATGCCTCATTGCTAAGTGAGAACTGAAAACCAGAAGACACATTTATATTTCAACACTTTTGCCTCCAGTGGAATGAAGGATGGAATATCCTCCCCAGATTACTGCTTGCTGATTGTCTGGCTGACCCAAATGCAAATCTATCAGAAATCTCTTTCCCAAGTACAATTTCCCCCAATATTGTTGACCAAGAAATATTTTCCTGTTACTTTTATTTTTGTATTGGGAATCGAACTCATGACCTGGTACTTGTTGTACAGGCACTGTGCTGTGGAGCTGTATCCCTGGCTCCCACTACATTTTGTCTTGCTTAAAGTGTGCTTGTCCTTTCTCCTTTCATCGTGATCTATCTGCAGATGAGATCTGCAAGTATTTCTGCTTTTATAACTTCATCTTGAATATAATTTTTGGCTAATATAGAAATTTATCTCTCTCTCTCTCTCTCTCTCTCTCTCTCTCTCTCTCTCTCTCTCTCACACACACACACACACACACACACACACACACGCATACCATAAATATGGTATTGGAATGCACTAATTACTAACCATCCCCACGCTGTCCATTTTCTCTAACCCACAACTGGCATGGAACAGAGATTTATCCAGCATGGAGATGACACAGTTCAACTGAATATGAACAGAGTGGCTCTCTCTAAACACAGTAAAGTATTTTAAAATTATGTTAATGGTTTTGCACAATGGAGAACAAATCTACTACTTATGCAATAGAAATTTAAACTGAGAGGAGGAAAGTTGGGTGCTCCATCTCACTACCCACGGGTGTGAGGGAAAACTAAGTGCTGCTCACCATGCAATCCGATCAGACACATCCTCAGGGAGCTCTGTAAGAAGACTAATAACACACAAGATACTTGTTTCACCCTGGTTTGCAACAGGGGATGTATATTTTCTTTAAAATTTACATGGATTCTCTCAGCTTTGTTATTCTTATAGAGTCCAGAAGCCTCTATAAGAGTAAAAAAAAAAAATCCTAGTGCTCAGTATGGGAGAGCAAGAGGAGGATTGCTGTAAGTTCCCGGCCAGCCTAGGCTACATGATGAGTTCAAGGCCAGCCTAGACTACACAACAAGACGTTATAAAAAAAATTACAATTAAGCAGTCTGAAAACCAAACACAGAGGTCAAAGTTAGGAGCAGATATGATAAAAAAGCACTTGGAATCTACTAGGACTACAAAGGAATAGGTGATAATTTGTTCAAAACCAATTTGGTTGAAAATAAATTCATGACTAACTACCTTGATTGTGGACAGTACATAAACACAGAAACATCATCTTAGATTTATACAATTTCTAGAACTGTATTTATACAATTTCTACTGCTATATATTGTTTACAGCACAATAAACAATATATAACCCAATTTATACAATTTCTAAATGTATACAATATACAATTAGTACATTATGTACTAATGAAGTTGAGAGAAAAATATAGTAGCCTTGCTAACTTAAGATAAATACATATTCATAAAATAATGAGCTGATCAAATATTAATATACCCACCATTTTACATTTTAGTACATTGGTAACTGCTTTGTATAGGACAAGTTTTTCAAGTTGTTGTTAGTCTTTAGATATTTTTTGCCATTTCTGAGAATTAGAAAAATAAAGTAAGGAAGGAAAAGAAGAAGGGAGAAAGGAAAAAGGAAGGGAAGAAGTGAGGAATGGATGTAGGTGGGAGAGAGGGAAGAAGGAAATCAATCACTTTTGAGAAAGAAAAAATATAGCTTAAGTCCTGCTGGGGTTGGTACAGGTTCAAGCATGATGTCGTCATCAAAGATTTCCTGGATGTGATGTTTAAATTGAGTTCTGAAAGATAGCAGGGTAGTCGCAGGGTAGATAAAAATTAGGGACAGAATACAGGTGGAATATTTCTGGCAGGGAGAGCTACTTCTCACTCAATTTAATGCATTTTGCCTACTAAGCTATTTGCTTCGTTTCCCTGGAAATGAGCAGCTGAGGTCACAGCTCCAGAGGTGGAGGCCAGAACGATAAAAGAGTTGGAGGAGCAAGAGGTCAAAACAATAGATCGCTTACCAGACCCTGCAAGGAGCTTGCTGGAGTGAATTCCAATAGCTTTGAGTTTGTGATATCATAGAAACAAGGCTGCGAAGACAGAATTGGAGAGCAGTGAGAGGAAGTGGACTCTGGATCTCCAGTTGAATTCTTCAGGACCACTGAAGCAGTCCTGGCTCTTAGGTACCCACTGATCTCCAGAAAGAGCACAAACATTTTCTGAAGTGATATTTCCTTGAGTTAAGACTATGGGACATCAACAGAAGGATGTCAAGCCTTGAATTCCCATGCAAACGAACACACTAGAAGTTAGGCTACTACGAAGGAAAGTCAGTAGAAAAAGTGAACTGCAGATTCAGACCATCATCACAAACTTCTAAGTTTAAAACACTGAACAAAGAAAGCAACTACAGAGATGAGTATACAACAAAAAGTAAAAATGACTTCTAGAAATAAAAAGAAGACTGTTGTAATTTTTGCAAACCTCAATGGATGGCTAAAGATAACAGATCAGATACCTTTGAAGAAAGAATTAATGAACTGAAAAATTATCTGATATATCTGTCTAGTGCAGCAGAAACACAGATATGTGTTAGTGAGACTGAGGGACACCCAAGATGGGAGTAGAAAGTCTTCTGTGTGCATAAAAGGAATTTCAAAGGATATTACAGAGAGTGGAAGAGAAACAATATATAACACAATGATGGTTGTGAATTTTACAAAGCTAATAATATTATTATGGCACATTTTTAAGGAGCAAAACATAGCTCAGACAGGATTTAAAAGAGGAAATGCATCCTAACTGCATCATAATACTATGTCACAACACTGATACTAGGGACAAATACAGGAAGCATCCAGAGAGAAAGCATAGATCTTCTCTGTGCAAGAACAACAAATGGCGGCTGTGCTCTCAAAGCCAACGACGAAAGCCCAAAGACTGGAATAATGGTGATAGAAAACAGCTACCAACTACCAAACTCTGCCCCTCTTCCCTTTCTCCATTTTTCAAGAATGAGGGCAAAATAAAACCTTTTACAGATAAACAAAAGTGCAGTAGGATATGCATCAAGGAACCTGCTCTAAAGGAATTTACATGTACATCTCAAGATAAAGGAGATCGATCTCAAACATATAGTCTGAAATACAAGAAAGAATAATAGTAAACATCAAAATGATAAACATTTAGGTAAGTCGAACATTGTACAAAGTAACACTGTGTAATTTATGTTGTTATAAAAGAGATAGAACTGAAATATTAGAAAACCAGAGTGTGTGAATTTAGTGGAGAAAGTACTAGTTATTCTTAAGTTCCATATTTCTCACAGAGTTTTAAGATATTTAATTTTAGATGCTGTTAAGTTAGGTCTAAAGAGTAAACTTTCGAGCACGACTACAAAAAGATCAGAAATAGAATCAATGGAGAGCTGAAAAATAACAAAATTTGGCTTTCAGAAAGCAAAGCACTGATCTAGCAACTGCAAGATTCTTCAGTGAAAATATTCCCACCAGGACCAATGTCAAGCCACAACATGAGGTCAATGAACTTGAAGTGGGAAGAAATATGAACAACTGATACTCAGAAGCACAACAGCACACCAATGAATAAAGTATATGAATTCCAATGTCCTAGAAAAAGAAAAGTTGAACACAGAAAAAAATAACAAATAATTTGAGTGAAAATGATAAAGAAAAAAACCCCAGAAAATACGAGATGAATAGAAACCAAACTGTAGGATGATAAAGATATTCAAACGATTACAATAAATATAAGTGGTTGAAAGCTGGGATGTTTACCATATACAAAATATACTCACAGGAAAAGGGCAGAAAGGAGTTAAAAGGATAGATTAGTGAGATGAAAACCAAGAAAGTATTTTTCTTTGAAAGCCAATTGATAATGTATTTCAGGGAGGGGAGATTGATCATATTAACACAGATGAGCAGTGCCCACTAAATACCCATGTTTATTTCAGACTTCCTTAAGTTAGCTGATACTACGTGACTAGAGTCACAAAGGGGGTAGATACATCGTCATTTTTGTCTTTAATTCTTTAGCAGAACCGAATAGCTTAGCTACTGAGATAGAAGGTTCCCCCAGGCTTTCAAAGTTACTTAAGACTTCAACAAATAGCTACTGAGTGTCCTGGCTATAGGAATTGGAACAAGGAATTAAATAGTAGATAAACGGCATTTTAAATGAATTTTTTAAAAAGTTAAATTCTTGTTGAAGTGGGTTTAAGTCAGAAAGAGCTGTGACTTGCTTTTGTATACAACTACTTTCACAAGGTGATGTCATATTTCCCAAAATGCATTCCTAGGTTTACTAGATTATTGCAATATGTGTATGGATCCCTTAGCACTTTCTCTTGGACACGAGGCAAATAGCCACAGACATCCAGGAATAAAAGTGAATTGCTTCGATGTTGGAAAGACTGTTGTATTACTTTATTTTATCATAATAGGTGCTGATTAGAATGGTATCTTTATATTTTACCAAACTCCAGACAACTAGAGCTAGAGAAAACAAAATTGAAAAGGTCATTTAACCCAATGATTGTCAAGCATCTGGTTTTAACCTCAATATAAAATGAAAACTATATTTCATAATACATACTTGTACACATACAGCCAAATAGCTGAAATAAAATTCTGTGAATAACTTCTAGTTTTCTATAATAGGGCAGGGTAACCATGGCTGACAAGACTTAGTGGTACATTTCAGAATCACTAACAGAGAGGATTTGAATGTGTTCAACAACAACAAAAAAATAAATGTTGAAGGTGTCGATATACCAATTCCTCTAGTCTGATCATTACACTTTGTATACATGTACTGAAATGTCACACCTGTATGCCATCAATATGTGCAGTTATTACGTGTCAGTTAAAATACTTTTTTATAGTCTCATTAAACACTATGTAATGATATTTTCTATCCTGTCTACCCAGTTCTATCCTATCCTATCTTTCTAAAAATTGCCTATTGCAACACAATAAATTGGTTTAATGTATTACTAAGGGTTGCAACTCAGTCTGAAAAATATTGACCTAAATCATCTCTCTTATTTACTAAAAGGGAAAAGTGAAGCTCAGAGGTAGAAAATGAATTGCCTCAGGTCACAGTTATAGCAGAACTGGGCCTAGGATTCAAGTTTCCTGGTTTTATTCTTTCCTTAGGGTGACTCCTCTCTCCAAACGAATCCCTCAGAATAAGAACAAGAGAGCAGAGACACATATTCTGTTCCTTACTGAAGGCTCCGTCCTGCTTCTCTCTTCTGCCTGTGTCCGGTCAAAATTGCCAGAGAATGAAGCCCCTCATAGCAAACTGAGACCTTCCACTGAACGTAAGTGGTTCCTCATTGGATTTCTCGCTCCAGGAAAGCAGGAATTTGAAGAGAGACTGCCTTTTTCCTAAGCTAGGCAATTTAGCTCAAGGCAAAGCAAACTGTAGCACAGAAGGCGAGGTGAGTGTGCCCTTGCTCCTCCGTTTATCTTCCTTTAATCAAACAGGCTAAACGTTTTCAGTGGAAAGAGAAGATTGTTATCCTTGGCTTTCATGCTTCCCCTGCAGTATTTTTCTTAGGAATGTGTTAATAGCTGCAAAAACCTTAACACGTCTTCAAGTGCCTCTCATGTTAGGAGATTCTTCTTGGTTGTGGGAAGAGTGGTTGTCAGTTAGCCTGGTGTTTAAGCAAAGTCAAAATGCTTCTGACAAGTCAATAATGCTCTTGCTTCAAATGTCCCATCTTTACTGAATCTGCAGCTGGAATCCTCTGAGGGAAAGATATTTTTCTTGCCATGTCTGATTTTTTCAGAGCTCATTCACTTCATAGACATTTGGGTCCCAACGATAGCTAACTTCAAGTTAACCAGCGTAGGCAAAGATCTGGAAGTTTCCATTTTCAAGATCCTGTGTCTTTTGGCCTTTTTGTAAAGAGTGGCTTTTTTCGCTCCAGTAACAATTTATCTTATGTTGTGTCTAAAGAAACAGGAACTTTTAAGTAACAAATAGGAAGTACTACATAGAATGCAGTTCCAGAGAAAACTGAGAGTTATTCCTAAAATAGCTATTAAAGTTTTTGTTAATCATGCTGAAAGATAGGCAGAGGCGGAAACTGCATTCAGTGACAGTTACAAAATCCTGACTGGTGTACTAACGGAGAGATTTTTAAAAAAACAGTGTGATTGCTGTGCCTTGAAAAAACATCGAAACAACATGCTTTTCCCCTCTATGCCTGCTTGAAAGGAGCTTTCTCTCTGCCACTTCCTTTTTAGGTGTCAATATACTTTCTTGCTAACATCATCTCTTTTTTCTTTCCTTTCCTTTTCAGTATAGGGGATTGAAACTTAGGAGCACTGAGCTACAGCCTTTCTATTTGGAGGCATGGTTTCACTAATCTGGTTAGCCTGGCCTTGAACTTGCAAACCTTCTGTTTTAGCCTCCCAAGTAGTTGGGATGATAGGCATGTACCATCGCACCCTACTCTTCTCTCTTTCTTGGTACGGAGAAAGGGGCAGAAATAGAAGGAATGAATGAAATCTTTCCCTAGAGTAAGCTTCTCCCCTTGTTGAAAGCCTTTATTTTTATATATCCTTTGGAAGTCAAGCAAATTATCACTTAGAAAGTATGATTCACAGGGAAGTTCTGGAAGGATCTAAAGACACTATTCATTAGCTCAGCAAGAGTAAGCTTTAGGCCGTAGGCCACTAGACCATAAGCTCTTGGAATACAATTCTTATCTTAATTGTATCTCAAGATTCAGCAAAGTATCTGGTGCCCAGTACATACTCAATGGTGTTTGAATTAAAACAAAACATCTTGAATACAACATATATTCTAAACTTTATTGCTACCTCAATCTATGTTATTAATGAATGAGTTGCTTGGAGATGTTCATGCAGATAGTTTGAAAAGCAGATTTTTGATGCAAACATTTCCTTTCTTAATTCAGAAGATGGGTTACATACAAAGATGTACATTATTGCTTTCTATGTTAAGGACAGAGTTGAGTCTGAAAGGAGTAGCATTTCTGAATCAGGTGTTTGTATGGTTGAGAATTCCTGCTTTTTTGTCATCAAGAATTCTGTGCACAGGCTGTTGGCTTAGCCAGTATCCCCGAGTGATACAGACACCAACAAAAGACAACATGTATTTTAAGCAGGCTTTCATGCATCCACTAGTTCCCTTGTAACCTGGCTCCAGAGCCTATTACAGAAATTTCTGTGGCCTTGGGCAGGCCAGGAAACAGTTTTAATTTGCTCAGGTCCTAAATTATAGACTGCATTTGCAAGTGTTTTGAACTAGTCAGCAAAGGCATAGTTTTCAACAGGTTTTAAAAGGAAGCATTTCAGTGCAGCAGGTGAGAGTGTTTTAGATTATGCTATTGCAAAATAAAATGAAATTGAGTTTTTCCTCCCCTGAGGAGCGGTGAAGTTGAGCAGTATCCAAGAAAAATGAATAATGTTCATCCTGTATTAAATTGCTCATCAGAACACATAATTTTTTTCTTTATTTTCTTTTCTTTGCTGGGGGGAGGGTGCTGGGGAGGCCACTATCAGTAGCAACAGTCACTCAAACCAGCCCAAAACTCATCAGGGCTTTGCACACAGTCATGAGTATACAAGTGATCTTTGTGAGATGTATTTTGGCCTAAATCTTATTCTTGGAGCTTGGACATGGTTGTAATACACATGTGTTTAATTAAGGTGCTGATAAATGTAAACCCAGAACAAATGTTAATTGCATTGTTGCAATTTGATTTCTATAACTGAATACTATATGCTAGGGGCTCGCAGTTTCATTTGAACCCTTTGCCACACCACTCTATAATATACTCCAAAATCTTTTTTTTTTTTTTAAATCACAGTCACGGAAATTTGTCTTTATGTTGTAGAACTCCATGTGTTTTTAGTGTTCCACAAGCATTGAATATGTGAGTAAGTATCTGGCGTTTTAGTTAAGAGCTACAGGGAGGTTTGTGCCACCTAAAACTACTTCTGTAATTCCAAGCCTTTTCACCAGGTAGACTCTTAAAAGAGCCCCTGCAGGTTGACTACCCTATGTCTTGTAAATATATTTTTAAGGGAAAAATCTCTGAGTCAACACTATACTTTCAATGTTTAATTCCCAGTGATTCCATGAAGGAGAAGTAATAGATCTTCCAAGCGGATTCACTTGTTATTTCACTGTAAATTATCCGAATCCATTTTGGATTGAATAAATGAGGTAATTTTCCTTTATAACACCTTGTATCAGACATTGGTCATAATATCATTCTGTGCTATAAAATACCAAATTAAAAAATTCCTTTCTTGGGTCCCCATTTGAGCAGGTCAAAATATTTTAAATTTATATTTGTGTCCATTAAGTTAGAACATTAAATTCTGGGGATGCATGTCTGCATAAGAAAATACCCATGGGACTTTAGTGAAAAGAAAAGATGGGAAAATGAGAATAATAAGATTAGCCTCACTGTTAGTAAAATTTTAAAGGCTAAAATTACATAATTTATTTCAAGCTTTCATAAATGCTAACAGTTAAATACAAAATACCATATGAAATTCCATGATGTCTTTAAGGATCCAATGGTAGAAGAAATGTGATTGTGTGTGTGTTATGTGTTGATTTTAAAGGTGAATCTGAGAATTAGAGAGATGATACGATCTTCCCCAGGTCAACTTCCTGAAGTGACGCAGCAAGGTTTGAGTTGGGGGTC
Source organism: Dinomys branickii (assembly GCA_004027595.1). Classification (NCBI taxonomy): domain Eukaryota; kingdom Metazoa; phylum Chordata; class Mammalia; order Rodentia; family Dinomyidae; genus Dinomys; species Dinomys branickii. The sequence continues at coordinate 38,161 of PVLD010011591.1, forward strand.
TTTCCACTCAGGGATCAGTACTTTTACACATTCTCTAAACCCTTAAGACTTCGGCCCATTCTGTTACCCTTTACCAGCTTATTGCCGTGCGTGTATCTCACTCTTATTTATGTGTATGAGCCACACGCAATTTGGTGCATTGTCACAGTAGCCCGTTCCCAGGCCGAGTCTTCCAGATGTAAGCTGGCACAGCCCAAGCTTATTCTTTATTTTGCAGTTTGTCAAGTGGGAAAGATATTTTATAGTCCAGTTAGGTTCATATAGTAAAGGTCAATTGCTATTTTTCAAGTTTCAAAATGCTTAGAATACTTTTTCTGTTATCTATTGTGTGCCCAGGTTGTTTTTCAGAGAGTACAGAAGAAATGATATGTATTTTTTTCTTTTTTGTACTTATTAGGATTTCTATTGTTTTTATGTTTTGTAGTTAATGACACATATCTTATTCTTGACTTTAGTGACAATATTACTAAAACATTCCAGTTACTCATGTTGTTTGATATAGTGATTTGGGTAGATTGCTTTGTCACACAAAAAACATATGCTTCTCTTCCTATTTTTGAAATTTCTTCAAAAACCTATAAATATATGCTGAATTTTATTGAATTTTTATGTCTTTCAAAATAATTATATAATTTCATGTTTTTCCTTGCACCAAATATATTGATAGATTTTCCTCATGTTAAATCTTGGGTTCTTGGAATTCTAGTAAATACGCTGGTAGATTTAGTCATCTAATATTTCACTGATACATTAATACAGGTTTTCATGGAATTGGTAGATGTATATAACACATCTTTCCTTTTCCATTTCCTTTCCATCGCTTCATCCCCTTCCCATCTGAGAAAGGTCTGTCTCCCTACTTGCTATTACCTATCTTTCATTTTGTTCATTTGACTTGAGTTGCTCATATAAGAGAAACCATGCAATATTTAACCTTGTGTGCCTGATTTATTTCAGTTTACATTGTGATTTCAAGATTTTTTTTTTGTACAAATGACACAATTTTATCCTTCTTCATGGTAGAGTTGTATTCCATTGTGTGTAAATACCACAATTTCTTTTTCTTTTTTATGAAAGAGTATATTTATCTTTGCATGAGTTTCAACTATATAGAATTGATTAGAAAAATATACAAGTGCACCTCTGGCTTCTTCAGAATGGGGAAAGGAAGGAAAAGAGAGGTAACACATAGAAATTGTTTTATTTTTTCTTTCTTTCTTTTTAAATTTTAAAGAGCAGAAAAGATAAACATAACAGTGAAACCAAGTTTCAAAACAGGTTAGTAGCACAGCTACAATAGTTGATATATTCATATTCTTGTCTTTATGGTAGTTATGCAGAATCTAAGATATAGGCATGATATCTTGTCCAAATAATATTAGCATAAAACTTTGTTTCCAATGAAGTAAGAGAAACTAGCTGTATAACTATCTTAACTGTTTTGTGTATACACATGATTTTTACTTTTTCCCTTTATTCCTTTCCCCTTTCCCCATCACGGTTTCTCTTTTCTTTTGAACAGTTTCTTCCCAGTTCATGATATCTAGTGCACATTTTGGATTTCATTTACTGGTTCAGTTTCTCACACTAATGAGACAATAGGATATTTCCATATATGAGTCTGATTTATTTCACTTATGCATATGTTCTCAAGTTGTATCCATTCACCTATAAAAGTCTCTAGCTTATCTTCTTCATACCTGAGTAGTACTCCCTTATATTAAAAAAGCCACAGCTTTTTTATCCATTCCTTGATTGGTAGGCATGTGGGTTGTTTCTAAGGTTTAGCTATTACAAATTATGCTGCTATAAACATGGATGCACATATATTGCTATGGTATCATTCTGGGAAGATACTCAGAAGAGAAATAGTTAATTCAAATTCAATCTCTAATTCTATTTTTGTAAGGAATCTCCACACTGATTTCCATAGTGATTGTACCAATGTATATTTCCGGCAACAGCAGACAACTGTTCCTTTTTCCCTACAGCATCACCAGCATCTGATATTGGTTGATTTCTTGATGATAGCCATTCTTTCTAAAGTGAAATAGAATCTCTGTGTTGTTTTAATTTGCATCTCTTGAAAGACCAATGGTGTTGCATATTTTTTAAATGTACTTGCCTGCCATTTATATTTCTTCATCTGAGAAGTATGTAGTCATCTCAGATGCCCATTTTTGGATTCAGTCTTTCAATTTGAGGGCTCTAGTTTTTTCAATACTTTACATATTCTAGATAGAAGTCCTTTGTCTGAAGGACAGTTGACTAAAATTTGTTCCCAATTAATGGGTTTACTTTTTATTCTATTGGTGATTTCTTTTGTTCTACAAAAGCTTTTTAATAAGGTCAGACCATTTGTTGATTCTCTGTGCTACTTCCCTTGCAGTCTAGGTTTTCTCATGCAGTCTCTGCCTATATGTATGTCTTCAAGATTTCTGCCTATTTTCCCTTCCAGTAGATTTAATGGAATATTTATTCATTAAACATTTTATTTTATTTGTTTTTTAAAGACAAAAGAATGGAGACATACGAACCAGAACAAGCCAAAAACAATATCGAAAATACAAAATTATACAGAACACAGCAGGGAATTAGCACTGGATGCTGTATTACACAATGTCATCTTCACACTAGTTAACACACAAACATTAAAGGAAATACCAAATTATAGAGAAGATAATAGGGAATCAGCACTGGATGCTGCATAACATAAAGTTATCTTCACTTCTGTTAATACAAAAATGATTGAGGAAATACAAATTATAGAGAACATAGAAGGGAATTAGCTCTGGATGCTGTCCCACATAATGTTACCTTCACATGTTACTCAGTTACACAGAGGATGGCCCATTTGATCATTCAATTTTCTCCTCCCTCATCTCCATTGCTCTACCACTCAATCAGTCCTCTTCCCTGTGATAATAACTGTATTACTGGGTTTATCTATACCCCTGGACTCTCGCCTTGGGAAGAGATACAGCTGCCTCAGACTATACTATAACATACATGGGTGTATACAAACTGCCAAGGTTGGAGGTGGAAAAGCACCTATGCTCACAGCGGACCACCCGGCTCTGCCCCATCGCCATGCTATGGGTGGGGGCAGGTCCAGTCTGAGGGGCACCCACAGTAGGGCCTACAGCAGAGCAGCCACGGGGCCAACAGCGGAGCAGCTGCGGGGCATGTGCCCCAGTCGGGGTGCCCTCAGTGACCCATTCGGCTCTGTCCCATTGCCTCTATCCCAGAGGCCCTTTCTTCTCCTCCTCCCTCCTCGTGATCTCCAGTATTACCGTTCCCCACCCCTTGAAGCTGGGCATTGGACGAACTTACGATGCTTGGTATAAGGGCTTGAAATCTCCCTGGCCCGTTCTCACTGTGTTAGTTCAGGGTATGAACTGAGTTTAAAGATTAGTTCTAGAATAGAGTTGGAGGATTCTCGGGTCTGCTGTATAGAGTATGTTGTTGTTTTTCAGACTCCCGGTCTGCTGCTTTTCATCTAATTTGTTGCTATGGGTTCATGCAAGGTTCATATGTGCAAGCTGTAAGGACACCCTCTTGGTGCTCGCATTAATAGTTTGGGGTGAGTCCTGAAGACCGTGGATTCGTCCCATTGTTGCCAGGAACAGGCGGTGCTTGCTCAAGCCGCCGAGACTCAAGGTGCTCCCACAGAGTTCAGGGTGGGAGCTGAGTTCTGGCAACCCAGCTTGTGCTTCCTGCCTGATGTTGGAGTGAGAAGGGCGTGGAGCCACACAATCCACCTCCATCTGCATCTCCCTCCCGTTGTGGTGCTGGAGCCCCCATCCTCTCTTTGGCCAGATCCCTGGGAGGTGCCGCGGCTCACCGCGGAGGTTTCCCACTGCTCTCCGCAGGTAGCCGCTCACCCAGCAGAGAGGCAGGAGGCCACCACCTCGAGGCAGGTGCAGAGCTGGGCGTGGTGGACTGTGTACTAGTTGCACTGATTCTCTCCAGGAGCTGATTAGGAAGGTTGCCGCAGGGTGGGGACTCTGCCCCAGTGGCTGTCGCAACCTCTCATTCTCACACTGGGTTCGACAACTGCTCCCAATCGCCATTGCCTCCTTTCCTGGCTGTGCCCTCCTCTCTCCAGCCCTGGACCAGCTCTCGGAACTCCACTCTCCCCTGGCCGAGTCAGGAGGCTTCCGTGAGCATGGGCCTCTGAAGATGAAGCTGTGAATGCCAAAACGAGGTGCGGGCCATGAGTGTGCTTGGAGCGGTGACTTCCTCCTTCTCCTCTCCCCCTGACTGTGCCAGGGGGATCTCCGATCCTTTCCTCCAGCAGAGCTTTTGCTTAGTCTTTCCGAGGGCTTCAGTTCCCATTTCAGATCCTTCCTGAGTTCAGGATACCCACCTCTTTCCCCTCTGTCCTTCACATGTTGCTATATTCCTATATTCCTTTGTCTGAGTGGCATTCCTCCGGGAGGTTCTCTCTCTGCTGCCTACCCAGTCACCATCTTGAAGTCCTCTCATAAAATTTATTTAGTTATTTGTTACTTTCTAGTGAAATGACCATTACATTTCTAAAGTTCTGAAATGGCCAACAGACCATAGAAAGATACCACTTTAGGCTCCTGCTTGAAACCAATATCTACAGAAAACTGCTGGCCTTGATTCAGGGCCACTCATTAAATATTTTAATATTAGATCTTTGATCCATTCTGACTTTAGTTTAGTGCATAATGGTAGATATGGATCTAGTTTTAGTCTTCAGCATATAGAAAGCCAGTTTTTCCTGCACTATTTATTGAAGAGGTTATCTTTCTTCCAGTGAATATGTTTGACTTCTCTCTCAAAGATAAGGTAGCAGAGTCTGTTTATACTTGTGTCTTCATCTTCTAATCTTCTCCATTGATCCTCAGGTCTGTTTTATTCCCCTTTTTTTCACTAATACTATACTGATTTTATCTCAGTAACTTTGTAGTATAATTTCAAGTCAGGGATTGTGTTGCCTCCTGTCTTTCCTTCATTGTCCAGGACCGCCTTTGCTATTCTAGGTCTCTTCTGTTTCCAGAAGAGAATTTAGAATTGTCTTCTCTAATTCTGTGAGGTATGCTAATGGTATTTTCATTGGGATTGCGTTAAATCTGAATACAGTTTTGGGGTATGAAAGGTGTGCTTTTCCTAATTTCTCTCTCTGTGAGTTTATTGCTTGTGTACAGGAATGCTATTGACTTTTGAGTGTTGTCTTTGTATCCTGACACACTGCAGATTATGGGTATTAAATCTACAAGTTTTTGTTTAGTTTCTTGGGTCCTCTATGTAGAGCATCATGTCATCTTCAAATAATGGTAATTGAACTTCTTCCTTTGCTATCTTTATTCCTTCTATTTTTCCCTCTTACTTTGTCTAATGTTTCCAGAACTATATTGAATAGGAGTGGTGACAATTGACATACCTGTCTTGTTCCTGATTTTAGAGTGAAAGGTTTTTTTTTGTTTTTGAACATTTAATATGATATTAGCTGTTGCTTTGTCATAGATGGCTTTTATATGGTTGAGGTAAAGACCATCTTTTCTCATTTTTTATAGATTTTTTTGTCATGAATGGGTGTTAGACTTTGTCAAATACCTTTTCTGAATCTATTGACATGATCATGTGATTTTTTGCTTTAGTTATGTTAGTATCGTGTATCACAATTATTGATTTGTATATGTTTAACCATCTCTGCATCCCTGTGATGATTCTTACTTGGTCATAGTGTAAGATCTTAATGATTTGCTGCATTGTGTTTTCCAATAGCTTATTAAGGATTTTTGCATCAGTGTTCAATTGGGAGATTGGCCTGTAGTTTTCTTTCTCGGTTGGGTTGTTCTCTGGTTTTGGAATCAGGGTAATACTTTCTTTCAGGAATGCCTTTGGAAGTACTGCTTCCCCTTCAATTTCTTTAAAGAATTTCAGCATTAGTGGTATTAGTCCTCCTTTAAATTTCTTTTAGTATTCAACAGTGAATCTGTTAGGGCCTGAGGTTTTCTTGGTAAATTGGTAAATTTTTAATTAAATTTTCAATTTCATTGACCAATATTGTTTTATTTAGAATTTTTATGTCTTCTTGATTTAGTTTTGGCAATTTGATTGTGTCTAGGAATCTGTCTATTTCTTCTGTGTTTTCCATCTTATTACAATATATGTTCTCATAGTAGGTATTCTTGAGCTCCTCGATTTCTGTATGCTCCATGTGATTGCCCCCTTTTCATTCTTAATTGCTTGAATTTTTCTTCTTTCCTGTTCTTGATGAGATTGGTTAATGGTTTATCAATTTTATTAATTCTCTCAAAGAATCAAGTTTTTGTTTAATCAGTTCTTTGTATTGTTTTCCTAGTCTTTATTGCATTAATTTCTGCTCTTGTCTTTATAATTTCATCCCTCATGTGAGCTTTGGGTTTGGTTTACTCTGCTTTTTCTAGAAGTTTGACATTCAACGTTAGGTTGTTTATTGAACTTGTTCTGTTTTCCTTATATGTGAAAGTATCATATTTTTTCATTGATTTTGAAAAATAATATTGGGGCTACATCAATCTGGGTTGAAGATTGTTTTCCTTTAGGATTTGAAATACTTCACTCCAAGCTCTTCTTAATTTGAGGGTTTGTGTCAAGTCTGGTGTGATTCTGATAGGCTTTCCTTCATACGTGATATGTTTCTTTTCTCTAGCTGCTTTTAGTATTTTTGTGCTGATTTTCTGGAATTTTGATTGTTACATGCCTTGGTGTAGATTTACTTTGGTCATGGCTATTTAGAGTTCTATATGATTCATTTATTTGTATGTCAAATTCTTTATCCATGTTTCAGAAGATTTCTGCCATTATTTCTGTGAAGAAGTCTTTAATAGCTTTTATGGTGTCTCCAGCTTTCTTACTGATTCCAGTCAATCTTATGCTGTTCTTCTTTGCTTCATCCTGTAGCTGTTGGATGGATTTTTCATGATCTCTTGTGATTTTTAAGATATCTTTCTTTTCCTGGTCACTGATCAAGGTTTTGTCTCTAGATCTGATATTCTATCCTCACCTTCATTCAGTCTGCTATGTATACTTTCAATGTAGTTTCTAATCTGTATTTCTGTTTGCTTCTGTTTCATTTATCCCATTTCTTATTTATGTTTTATATTCATGATTTCCATTATTTTCTTGAACTCCTCTATTTGTTTATCTGTGTCTGCTTTGTTGCCTATTACCCTGATAGTAATTTGTTTTTGCACCTTAGAGATTATTTTTTCTATAGCCTCTTCCATTTGTTTTTCACTTCTGTTGCTATCATTGCAGAGAGTTCCATTTGTTGGCTTCTAATTTCCTCTCTCTCTTTGTGTTCTGGAATTGTTCTAGGTGGGCTGCAGTTGCATTTTGCTTCCTTGTCTTGTAATTGTCTTTTTTTTTTCCCCCTGTGTTGATTCTTTTCAGTTTCTAATATTAGGTAGTCTTATCATTGATATCAAGATTTCCTAAGAGGTTTCTATTCTTCCAGTTGTCTTCTGTCCAGAACTGCCATCCTGAGGTAATGGAGAAAGGAAGCAGTTTTCACTTACACTCTTCTCTCTGACATCACCATTTCAGGGACAATCAAGAAAGGAATGAATGCTGATTTATACTACTCTCGCTGGTATCACAGTCCTGCAATAATGGGCGGGGCAGAGTGTGAACTCAGACTCCTCTGGTTGGCACCATCATCCTGGGGCAATGGGAAAGCGGTGAAGCATGAACTTATACTCTTGCTGGTGCCATCATTCCGGGGCAATGAAATACCACATTTTCTTTATTCATTTATCTATTGATGGTTATATACACTGCTTCCAAGACTTAGCCACTATGAATCATGCTTCTATAGACATGGACATGCTTGTAATATAATGCCTTTAACTCTTTTGAGAAGATACTTAGAAGGAGTATAGCTGGGTTCAGTGGAATTTCTAGTACTAGTCTTTTTTTCCAAAATGACTGTTCTAATTTATATTCCCACCAACAGTGTAGAAAGGTTCTTTTCCCTCTGCAGTCTCTCTAGCATTTGTTATTATTCAATTTCTTGGAGATGGCCATTCTTTCTAGGCCATCATTTCAGTATTGTTTTAGTTTGCATTTCTTGGATGACCAGTGAGGTTGAACGTTTTTTCATATATTTATTTGCTGGTTGTATTTCTTCATCTGAGAAGTATCTATTCATTTCAGATGCCCATTTTTTTGATTGGAGAGATCTAATTTTTTTGAGTTCTTTATATATTCTAGCTATTAGTTCTATGAGCAATAGCTGGTAAAAGGATTTTCGATGCTGTACATTTTCTATTCACTCTTGTTTGTTACTTTAGCTGTGCAGAAGACTGTTAACTTTTGATATCAGTTGTTGACTCTTGGTGTCATTTCTTGTGCTATTGGAGTTGTAGTAAAAAATTCCTTGCCTATGCCTATGATGTCAAAGTTTTACTTTATCTTTTGGCAGGTTAAATTTTCTACATGTTAGTTCTATTATCAATTTTGACTTTAATTTAATACATAATAAGAGTTATGAGCCTAGATTTAATTGTCTATGTGTGGATAGTCAGTTTCCAAAAACCATTTAATAAACAGGCTATCTTTCTTTCCCCTAGTGTATATTTTTGGCCCTTTTATCAAAGATAAACTACTTTAATGTCTTTGGGGGTTGTTTATGCACCCTCCATTCTATTTTCTTAATCCTCATTTGTATTTCTGTCTATAATGCTGTTTTCATAACTGTGGCTTTGTAATATAAATTCAAGCCTAGGATGCCTCCTAATTTTCTTTTGTTACCCGGAATTGTGTTGTTTACTCTGGTCCCTTCTGATTCCATATGAATTTTAGGATTATTTTCTCTATTTCTGTGATGAATGCTGTTGTTATGTTGATTAGGCATTAAATTTGTATATCTGTTTTGAAAGTACGGCAGTTGTGCCTTTGTTAGTTGTGTCTATCCAGAACGGAGGGTGTCGTTCTGATGTCTTCTCTAATTTCCGTCCATTTCCAGAGTGTTCTAGTTTTTGTCATAGAAGTTGTCCGCATCTGTACTTGGGTTAATTCCTAAGTATTTAATTTTTCTTTGTGTAATGTAAATGGTATTTTTCTCCTAGTTTATTTTTAAATGAGTTCATTATTAGTGTACAAGAATGTTACTTTTATGTGTTCATTTAGTAGCTTGTGGGATTATTGAATTTAATTATTAACACAAAAGGCTTTTGGCAGATTTTCGGATCTCCTATGCAGAAGACCATTTCATGTGCAAGTGTTAATTTGACTTCTTCCTCTCTTATCCATATACATTTTTTTTTTTTTTTTTTTTTTTGCGGTACTGGGGATCGAACTCAGGACCCTGCGCTTGCTAGGCAAGCGCTTATTCCACTGAGCTATATCCCCAGCCCTCCATCTACATTTCTTTTGCTTGCCTAATTGCTTTTGCTAATGTTCTGACTACTATGCTAAATAGCAGTGATGATAGTGAATGTCCCGTCTTCTTAATTTTGGAGGGAAAGTTTTCAGTTTTTCTTCGTTTAAAACTATGACATTGGCAGTAGGTTTGTTACAAATGGCTTTTATCAGACTAAGATAAAGTCCTTATATAACCATTTTCTTTAGTGTTTTATCATGAAAAGATTTTTTTGCACCTGTTGAAATGATCATGTGATTCTTTTCCTTGCTTGTTATGTGATGTATTACATTTATTGATTGTGTGTGTTGAATCATCTTTTCAGCCCTATGATCAAGTCTACTTAGTCATGATTGTATGACCTTTTGATGATTCATTGCATTTTGTTTGTCAGTATTTTCTTGAGGATTTTTGCATCCATATTCGGTAAGGGTATTGGTCTATAATTCTCTTTTTTTGGTTGGATCCTTGTCTAGTTTTGGGATCAGGGTAATGGTAGCTTCTAGGAATGACTTCAGGAGTACTCCTTTCCTTTTGATTTCTTTAAAAAGCTTGTATAGTATTAGTGTTAGACGTTCCCTAAAAATGTTGGAGAATTCAGCAATAAACCCATCTAGACCTTTTCTTAGTTGGTGGGTTTTATTTTAATTATTTCTTATTCAATTTAATTGTCTGATATTGATTTAATTGCCTGTTATTTGGATTATTCAGGGTTTTTTAATCGTCTTGATTCAGTTTTGGTGATTCATATGTGTCTAGGGTTCTGTCCATTTCTTCTAAATTCTCCAATTTATTGGAGCTCAGGTTTGCAAAGTAGGTCTCAATAATCTCTTGATTTCAATAGTCTCCACAGTGATTTTACTTTCTTCATTTTTAATTGGATTGCTTTGAGTCTTTCCTTTTTTTGGAATATCAGCTAAGATTTGTATATTTTGTCTGGTTTTTTGAAGATTCAACTCATTCATTGATTCTTTGTATTTTTTTTCAATTTTGTTAGTTTCTATTCTGATGTTTATAATTTCCTTCCTTATACTAGCTTTGGGTTTAGATTGTTCTTGTTTCTCTAGGAACTTGGTCTGCATCATCAGTTGTCTGCCTTGCTCTGTTTTGTGATGTGGGCATTCACAGACATCAATTTCCCTCCTGTTGAATATTTCATTTTGAATTCTCCTTAAGTTCACCAGTTAGAGAAGCCTATATTTTATCCTCTTGATTTGCTATTGTCTTGTTTTGCAACATAATATTGGAATAATTTGCATACAAATTTCATAAGATTAAAATTTCCTTCTCACCTTATTTTTCATAATTATTTGTATAAAATAGGAATACTCTACTTCTTATAGGTTTGATAGAGCTCAAGTAAGGGAGAGAAAATTATTTTGTCATTAATTTCTGTATAGATTATTGTCCTGTCCATTTTAAAAATTTCTCCAGCCAGTTAAGACATGTGTGTGTGTGTGTGTGTGTGTAAAATATATCTTTTTGTGGACTTTTGTATTTAGTAGCATATTCATAACATTTTTACGATTTAAAATCTCTGTACTTTATGTCACTTTTTGTTACATATTTGATTATTCAGGCCTCTTTTTCTATTGAGATATTTGTTCATCTTATCAGAAGCTTATATTAATATCTCTTCAGGGCCAGTTTTTTCTTAATCCTTTGATGTTGCTTCTTCTTGCATTTGTTAGTTTTTTTCCCTTTTTGTGATCTTCCCTTTGTGGTGGTGGCAGCTTTTGGGGAATGGTTTTCTCTATTGCTCTTTGTGCTAGCTCCCATACTGAAGCATGGTCATACTATTTTTAGTCTTTCTCATCATGACAGAGGCATTTGAAAGTTTACATTTTCTTTGTTTCTCACAGGTCTTGATATGTTGTGCTCTTTTGTCTTTCAGCCCTTCATGTTTTCCTCACAATGTCCTTTTTAATGTAAGATTTATGTTGTATTTTTTGAAGTTTCTGGACATATGGGATTATTTCAGTTATCCTTTTTGTCATTTATTTCTGATTTTGTGGCAATAGCATCAAACAATATAGTATTATGAACTTAGTTCTGTATAATTTATTCAGGGTTCACATTCACTTATATAAACGTATGAAAATTTTATTCTAAAAAGATTTTTTTGCTTATTAGCTATTTAAATTTATAATACTACTTACATCCTTTTTCTTAGGTTGATCTATGGGTGCATTAAATTGCAAAACTTTATATTATTAACTAGTTACTTTGTATAGTTTTTCCTTTTGAATGTACATAGACATATATACAGACTTTCATATCATATATTATTGATTTTCCTTAATATATAATATCTTATGCTATACCTTATGATATTTATTGTCTTGAATTATACCTTCTTGTTTTTAAAAGAACCAATAATTTTATAGTGGTTGATATTGACCATTGGCCTTTATTACATTGCTATGCTTTGGAATTTCTCTATTATCTTATGTATATGTAAAGCCATTTTTCTATTTTGTTTCACTTTTTCCAGATTCTAGTTCTCTGTTTGAAAAGCTCTAACAAAAGCATGTATCTCTGTAAGCACAGCCACAATTAATATATAGACTATTTTTTTCATCCCAGAAAGTTTGATCATACCACTCTCCAAGAAATCCCCCTCCTCTCCTGGCCCCAACAAACTCTAATCTGATTTATACAGTATAGAGTGTTCTTGCCTATTCCAGAACTTCAGGTAAATGGGACATCTATTCCTTCCAGTTACACTTGGCTCCTTTCTCCTCAGCATTACATGTCTAGGTGCACCTCTTGTGTAGTCCTTTCCACGAATGTATGATAGAGAGGATAATTATTGCTCGATGAAGATATATTTAAATACTAAGACAACCAGAAATCATAGTCAAGTATAGTAAACAAGGTGGGTCGTTAAATTTACAAAGTGTGATCAAAATATACAGTAAGTATTTAAATAAAAGCTATTGAAAAGACACTTTGCTATTAATCTCGCTCAAAGTACCACCTTCTTACTTCAAATGCACTTACCCCATCCTTCGTGCCATGTTCTCAAGCAGTTATGCATGTCTTCTTTTTGTGTCTTTATGAGGTGGGATAAAAAATGAATAGTGCTGCCAAGTGCCATGGAACAGAAAGGCAAGCTTGTAAAAATGTTATGGTGTGTCCTCATCCACCTAATTCACAGGATCTGGCACCATACAAATGCTGGCTCTTCCCCAAATTCAAAATGACCATGAAAGGTAAACATTTTGAATTGATTCAAGATATCAAGGCAGCCATAAGAGTGCAACTAAGAACACAAAAGAGGACTTCAAGAACTGCTTCAAAAAGCGGCAAGAATGACGGGATAGGGTATTTGAATTGAGGAAGAGTACTTTCAAAGCGATTAATGACAATATAGTTAGTACACTTGACTCATTAACATTTGGAAGTCAGAAATTTTTATCAAACATTTTCTAAATAATATTGAAAGAGATCACAGACTTATAGTAGATAGACTGGACAGGCTTCAGTTCAGATGGTAGATCAACTACACTATCTGGTGACCAAAGCAAATCACTTCAGTTCTGCTAACATTTATTAATCCTAGGAGAATAAAATGTACTGACAAACATATTGCTAGAATCAATGAGATAATATTTGGAAATATTTGATACATAGTTGTTATATAGTATTTTGCTGAATTAGTTTAATATAATTACTTTAAAATTATTTTTACTGTTCATATGTTTGTTAAAGTATACTTTGTTACTTTCTAGGTGCATTGTTGTAATGACTAGGTTGTAAATATATTTCTAAATTATTATTTAGAAATTGAAAAACTGATAGCTTGGAGTTAGCATATTAATTACCACTTCATAGATAAACATTTATAAATGTTTATCTGAAAATCAATTTATTTTAAAAATTAGGCATTTAAGAACTGTTGTCTATACTATTAATTTGCTTAGTAAATCTTCTCCCCATATACAGTATTTGCAGTGATAATTCTCTGTCTTATTTTTGTCCAGATGATTACTGATTAGGGGATAGTAAATCACTGAACTTTTACCACTTTGCTGAATTGAATTGTTCACGTGGGACCAGTTTTTCATTTATTGCAGAAGTAATGGTTCTTCCTAGGCAAAAGAATTGTTAAAAATATATGAGAACACTGTTGGAGCCATTTTTATTTGATGTCACAAGCCTTGATTGGTTCTTCTCCAGCCCAACATACTGCTCCCCCACACTAGTCAATCAATCATTTGTTTTGATATTAATAAAATAATGACAGTGATAATTATAAAAGCTAACATCTGGGAGCCTACTATGTGTCACACTTTACATACATAATTCCATGTAATTACTGAAAAACCCAGGACAGCGGGCACTAGTAATCTCCCTATTTCCAGAAAAAAAAGAAAAAGAAAAAGAAAAAAAAAGACGCATAGGAAGATGCAATGATTTCCCCAAAGTCAGACAATTTACCTGACAGCTTAGATTTATGTATAACAATAGCTAATATTTATTGATAAATTACTATATGCCAGGCAGTAAGTGAATTACATTTCTAATTGTTATCATCATGACAATCCTACAACATGGGTGCTTTTACCTTACCTGAGACAGAGGCAAAGCGGGATGAAAGTTTGTGTAAATACCCAGCGAGTGAAGGAGCCATAAGCAAGCTAGATCTAGAACCTGTGCTGTGTTACCTCTGAATTTTATCTTTCAACTAGATGCAAATATTTATCAAACAGTAATGCATGCTTGGCATTCTAGGGACCATAGAGAAAACATAACTTTGTTGTCTTTATTTGGTGAATTTACTACCTTGCAAGAGAAGTAAAAGGAGACAAAATCACTGGGAGATGATGGGAGGGCTGAACTCTTACTTACAGAAACTAAAAACAAAGATGGCTTAGAGAATGGAGAGGACATGTACTGGGTGATTTAATGACATCTTAATAAGCCAGATACGGCAAGAGCTAGACCCTAAGTACTATGAGTAAGGAAGAAGAAACTGGGTAAAGAATATTCTAGAATGTAAACCTATGAATAAATAATTTGTTTCTAATGTAAGGGTTAAAATTCATTTATCTTGACATTTTTCTTCATTGGGGAAAAACGTGAGCCTCTTAATAACTTTATATTCTCTTCTAGTGAGATTAAGTTAATTATTTTAAGTTTTTAGAACATCTTCCAATTCTTCATTCCATCAAAGTAAAAATGTTTCACGTCCCATGACATTAATAGAAAAGCTAATTTCCTTTGCCTGTAATTTTGGCAATAATTTCCTTTACATAATGACAGGAAGAGTAAAAATTCCTTATGACACTTCAAATGTAAATTTGATAAAAATGACGTCTCTTTATGCACATTTATGTGTTTTGGATCAAAGACTTTTTTTGGCAGAGTGAAAATAGAATTAGCAGGTTGGTTTTAATGGAGAGTCTATCTGTTTTTAACAATTTATAAGAGCAGATTTTTTCCTCTAATAATAGTAGTAGATTAATTTAATAACAGACTTAGTGTGTTGAAAACGGAGCCAGTGATCTTACCTTCCAAATCTTTTCCTTCTCCCATGCGTCCGACCTCAGTTAGTTGCAACTGCAATTGTCAACTTTTGAAACTTCCCTGCCTCTCCCTGCTTCACTCTCTATACCCAGCCTCTGAGGCCGAACAGCTCCCTTTCCTGATTCCCCAACGCCCTGACCACTGGGCTAAACCTCCCCCTCCCTCCTTGTTCTCTTAACTCCATCATACTCTGGAACTGAACCTGCCCTTCTTGTTCCTCTAGCAAGTTTCCCTTGATTTTCTGTTTATCTCAGAAATATTTATCAAAATATCTTAAAGGACTCCCAGAAGTGAAACAGGCTGCAGATGGGGAGGGGCATTTAGAACATGGGCCGCTTATTCCCCTCTCCCTCCTCTTCTTTCCTCTTCTTTCATCGTCCTCTTCATCTTCCTGCTCCTGCTCCTGCTCCTGCTCCTGCTCCTGCTCCTGCTCCTGCTCCTGCTCCTGATCCTGATTCTGCTCCTGATCCTGCTTCTGATCCTACTTCTTCTGTCATTGAGTTGTCTGGTTATATTTTTCTTTAATTTTGTCTTTCCCTTTCTTAGTACTTGTTTGTAGTACATGAAGTTTACACTAATCTTGAGGAGAAGGTAAATGTACATAGTATAGTTTGTTTCTTTTTAAGTTTCCAACTCACCTCTCTCCCTCTAAATCTCTTTTGATCCATTTCTTCCTACTTAGCGAAGTGCTGTCAGAAGGGAGTATGGCTCAGTACTGCAACTGTGGGTTTCTCAAAGGAATTAGAAATTTAAACTTTATGTAAAGTCTTTGGATTTTAGAATGTTGCCAGCAAATTTAGGCAAAATAAATTCACATTGCGTGGTTCAAGCAAAACATTTAGACAAGGTTAGGTTGCATTGCTGTCAGTGTGTGACATTCTTGTTCTCCTTGAATGTCCCCGTTCTAATTTAGGTCTAACTATCTTTTGACTAAAATATTACAGTATGTTTCTAAACTCTTTTATTCTGGGCCAATTTCTGCTAAGTCATCTTTTATTCTGGAGCTTGAGAGGGAATTCTAAAACAAAAAGTTGATCATAGTACCCCTTTGTTGAAATACAGAACAAAATAAAGAAGCTTTGTTAAAACATTTAGGGTAATTTCAGATCCATTATGTAGGCTTTTCAGGCACAAAATAATAGATCACAGCATTTCTGTGCTCTATACGTAATTTCCCCTCTATGGTGTAGCATATTAGATCACACTAGATTCTCAGAGGAACACATCCGATGCATCACCTATGCTGATTTCTCTTCTGGATATTCCCCTGTCAAGTCCAGCTTGTCCCACTCAGCTGACACATTTTCCTTCAAAACACAAATCAGGTTATAATGTGTGCTTAATAAATGATCACTGAATGAATGACCAGACTTTAACTTTCTCTAAAACTGATTCAGGCCAGCTATCACCATTCTAGTTAGAGTTAGTCTCTCCATGTTTGTTCTTAGTGTTTGTTTAAAGCCTGTAGTTCTGATTCTGATTAGAAGTACTGTAAAGTGTTTGTTGATTTCCGATGTTGAATTGTGAATTCTCTCCACTCACTGATCTTAGAACAATGCTTGGTATACAGTAATAAGGAAATAATGCTTCTTAAGTTGAAGTATCTTGATAATATCATTTAGCTAAAAAGAATTACTGAAATTTTTCTGTCTCTGAGTTACTTGTGCTCTAAGAGTTTAAAGAAAAAGACAAATGTAAAATACTTGTACTAGAAATTAAAACTTTTAATCCAGGAAGGGCATATTTTTGGCTGCCTAAGAAATAATTGTATGCTCAGCTCAAGTACATTTAATAGTAAAGCTTTAGTAGCCCCAAATTACGTAGGCTATTTATCTAAAATTTTAGGGTTTTGTGTTATTGTTGTAGGTAACTCAGACATCAGTGTTCTGAAGTGAGGCAGAGCTCTGACCTAGGAAGAGGTAGTGAAATCCCTTTCATGTATATCATTCTCCAATCAGACCAAAGAATAAATAAACCACATGATAGAGAAAATGAGAACACTTGGGTAGGGTGGAAGCCACCTGGAAGCACTTCAGGTTGGATGAGACATAAAACAAAAAGAAAGAATGGCCTCTCCTCTGCATTGTAAACCTGATGAAAAATAGCAGTCACAAATGCAACCAGGTAGACATTATCCTGCAGGGTCTCTGATAAGTAAATGTAAATCATTTCCCTAAAGCTTTTACTAACAGGATTTTGCTTAACAATAGCTTCATGAACAAAGTTAAAATTGATATGCTTCCTAAACACTATAGAAAATTATCCAATGAACATGCTATAGCCACTTAAAATGTTAAACAGGGTTTCTTTCATATAGACCATAGGGTAGCTCTAAGATACTCATTCCACAGACGGATTGCAGGAGCAGGTGCTTATGAGACCTCTGTCACCTGTCACTCTCTTCTCTGGGGTGTCTGTAGCATTGTTGATACTCAGTTTAGGAGATGCTGTCTGTAAATGCAAGATCTCATCTTGGTGTGAGCCATAAAATTGGATGAAACACAACTTTGGATGGTGGCACTGCCCCACATTTTTACCCATAAAGGTGTAATTTTTGTGGATAATAATGCCAAAATATAGAAATTACAAGATCATCCCAAATAATAGTATTGTTAGTTGTTAAGCAACATGTGTTTGAGTATTGGAATTTTTCTGTTATAAAATATATATAAAAGGAAAATATCGCCATGGAAGAGAAAGGCAAAACTTACAATACTGGAAAAAGTTCACATGGAACTGTGGCTCCAGAATGGGGCTAAGAGAAAACTTGAAATCATATTTTTAATTTTAGTTTTTAAAAATTGATATATATGTGATATATAATACTTACATTTGTTTTAAAAAATTGATATATATGTGATATATAATACATTTGTTTGAGAACACGCAAGTGTTCTCATTTGTAATACTTACATTTGTTTGGGGGATATATGTATATATATATATATTTTTTTTTTTCATTCCCTTTCTGCTCTCTATCCCTTCTACTCTTTCTCCAGATCCCTTTCCCCATCTTACAATACTTTATCTTCCTTTTTTCTACCAACTCTGCTTTATTTTGCTCTTCATTTATATTTTCTTATGAAAGAACCCAATACAATATTTAACCTTCTGTATCTGGTTTATTTCGCTTAGCATTATAGTCTCAAGATCCATCCATCTTTTTATAAATGACTCAAATTTATCCTTCTTTATAGTTGAGTAATGCTCCATTGTGTGTTTATGCCACACTTGTGTTCTACCCACTCCTTTGTTGACAGGCACATAGGCTGTTTCTGCGATTTAGCTACTGTGAACTGCACAGATGTAAACACTTGACTTCACATGTCATTGTAAGATGATGACATCAACTGTTTGGGGAAGATACCAAGGTGAGGTATAACTAGGTCAAATGGAATTCCTAGCTTTAGTTTTTCGAGAAAATCTCCAATTTCCACAGCAATTGCACTAGTTTGTATTCACACTCACCATGTAGAAGTGCTCTTTTTCTATTCATATCCTTGGCAACGTTTGTGGGTTTTTTTGTTCTTGATGACAGCCATTCTTACTGGAGTAAAATGGAATCTCAATGTTGTTTTGATTTACATTACTATAATGGCCGATGATGCTGAGCATTTTAGAAAATATACTTATAGGTCATTTGTACTTTTTCTTTTGAGAAGTGTCTATACAGTGATTGCTTATGTTTTGGTTGGGTCTTTCAATCTTGGAGGTCTAATTTCTTTTTAATTCCTTATATATCCTACACATCGGCTCTATATCAGAGAAGAGGCTGACAAGTATTTTCTTTTTCCATTCTGTAGCTTGGCTCTTAACTCTCTTGGTTGTTTTCTTTGCTGTGAAGAAATTTTTAATTTGATATGAACCCATTTATTGATTCTTAGAATCATTTCTTGGGCAATTAGTGTCCTGTTCAGCAAGTCTTTCCTATGCCTGCGCCTTCATGTGTTTTATCTGTTTTATCTTCCAGTACATTCAGTGTTTTCACTTCTGATCTACATCTCTGGTTCGTTCTGATTTTATTTTAGCACAGATTGAGAGATATGGATCTAGATTCATTATTCTGCATGCAGATATCCAGTTACCCCAGCGTTATTTTTCTGAAGAGGTCTTTTTTCCCTAGAATTTACTTTTAAACCCTATTTTAAAGATCAGATAGTAAAAGGTGCACGGAGCTGTTTTTGTGTCTTCATTTTCATTTATTTACGTGTCTGTTTTTGTCTCGGTTCCATGCTATTTTTATTACTGTAGCTTTGTGGTGAAACTTGAAATCCAGGATTGTATTACCTTCTGTATTTCCTTTTCTCTCTGGATGTTTTAACTAGTCTGATTCCCTTTTAGTTCCATATAAGTCTCACTACTTCTCCTAGTGCTATGAAAAATGGCAATATTTTGCTAGGAACTGCCTTAAATTTTCATATAATTTTATATAATGTGGCCATTTTTACAGTCTTTTCCTCCTAACTAGGCATAGGGGATGTCTTTCTATTTTGTAATGCTGTTATCTATCTTTATCTTCAATATTATAGATTTTATTATAGAAAGTTTTCACCCCCTTGGTTAGATTAACTCTTGGTATTTAATTTTTTTGAGGGGTCTAGATAAATGGTATTATTTTCCTGATTTCTTTCTTGGTTGGTCCATTACTGATGTATTGAAAGACTATTGTTTTTTATATATTGATTTTGTGTCCTGCTATTTTGATAATTTTTTTCATTAGTTGTAAGTGTTTTCTGGTTAAGTTTTCTGGATCTTCTATGTAAGGAATTGTATCATTTGTGGATAAAAAATAGTTTGGTTTTTTTCCTTTCTATTTAAATACTCTTTATTTATTTTCCTTGCCTGATTTCTCTAACTAGTTTTAAGTAGTACATTGAACTGGACTACTGATATGTTTTGTTCTTGATTGTAGAGGCAGTATCTTCAGCTTTTCATCTGTTAGTGCAGTGCTGGCTGTGGGTTTGTCATAAGTTTATTGTTTCAATCTGAGGTAAGGTAACCTGCTTTCACTAAGTTGTTTTAATGACTTATGGTATTCTGTTTGCAGGTATTTTATTGAAGATTTTTGTATCTATATTCATTAAGAAAATTGGCCTATAGTTTTCTTTTTTGCTGAGTCCTTGTCTGATTTGGGATTACAGTAATGCTGGTTTCAATTAATGAATTTAACAGTGCTCTTTTCCTTTCAATTTCATAGAAGAGTTTGAGAAGTCTTGGTGGTAGTTCTTTTCTCAATGAAGTTCTGGTAAAATTCAGTGACAATCTATCAGGACCGGGGTTATTCTTAGTTAGTAGAGTTTTTATTACTGCCTCAATTTCATTGCCTGTTACTGGTCTATTTGAGATTCTATAGCTTCTTGATTCAATTTTAGTAAGTCACACATGTATAGAAATTTATTCATTTCTCCTAGATTCTCCAATTTACACAAATACAGATTTTCAAAATAGTTTATTACAATCTCCTAGAGTTCAGTAGTAGCTGTTGTGACTTCAACTTTTTCTTTTATAATTTCACTGATAATGGGTCTTTTCTTTCTTCTTTCTGTAAGTTTGGCAAAATGTTTATCAATCTTATTTATGCTTTCAATGAAGCAGTTCTTCAATTCATTCAACTTTTGTACTGTGGTTATTGGTGAGAATGTATACCAGTATAACCATTTTGGAAAAAGAGTATGGAGATTCCTCAAAAAACTTAAAGTAGAAATTCTATTTGACCTATCTATTCCATTTTTGATACCTTTCTGAAAGAGTCAAAGGCAACATATAAGAGTGATACATGCGTACTTATAATTATTTAATGCTGAATATTTAAATATTATATGATTTCACTCATATAAGAAATTTAAATTATAAATGAAGAGAAAAATTAAAAACTGATAAAAGGACACAAGGAAAACAGCCCCAGATGGCTTCAGGAACCTCAGTGAGACCCCTGCTCTTCCCCCAGTGGTGTAGGAGCCAGGTTGAGCTCCAGAGAGATTCAGGAACATGAGCAAGACACCACCACACACCACACCTCCCCGACTGGCATGGGAACCAGGCTGGGTCCCAGACAGCTTCAGGAGTTTTAGTGGCCATGCCCCATCTCCTCACACCCTTCTAGGGGCCAAGCTGCAGAACCTCAGTGAGCCTGTCTGCTCCCTCTCCCACTAGCATGGGAGCTGGGCTGGGCCCAACAGCCTCAGTGACCACACCCCACCCATTGCACCTCACTGGAGCTGGGCTGAGCCCAGAGACCTTCAGGAACCTTGCTGGGCCACCCCAACCTCTTCTACACAGGAGTGAGGGTAAGACTGAGCCCTGGACAGCCCTGGAGCCTTGATGACCATGTACCCACCCCTTGCCCGCTGGCATGGGAGCTAACTGAGCCCTGGAAAGCATAGGGAACATTGGCAACCACATCCAGTGCCCACACACCATGGCAGGAGACATGCCGAGCACTGGAAGCCTTCAGGTCCTTGCCTTGCCGCTCCCACAAGGAGTGAGGTTGGGGTCCTTGGAACCTCTGGATCTTCATAAATGACAAGATGAAGGAGTAAAATGCAATCTTCATCCTCCAACCCACCCAGAACAAGTCCAGGAGACCTGGACACAGAAGAGCTTGGGAGTCAGACACCTGAAATGTCTGAAATGACAGGAAGTCAAATAGAGTAACAGCTCCATCAGGACATAGAAGACATCAGATCAGAAACCTGTCTCTCAGGTTAAAAAATAGGAGCAAAAATAATGACAGAATTGCTCAGCAGATCTAAAGAAGACATAGATAAGAAAATAGAGGAGGGCTGGGGATATAGCTCAGTGGAATAAGTGCCTGCCTAGCAAGCGCAGGGTCCTGAGTTCGATCCCCAGTACCGCAAAACAAAAAAAAAATAAAATAAAATAAAAAAAATAAAGGAGCATAGAGAAATGATGGAAACCTTGAATGAACAATATAGAAAAGAATTAGAATGCATGAGACAGATTCAAACAGATATCCAGGAAATTAAAAATTCCATTGAAAGCTGGTAAAACTGTTGCACAAAGCTGAAGATAGACTTTCAGATCTTGAAGACTGCACTTTAGCTAAAGATCATAAGGAAGGATCTCTTAAAAACAACAAGGAACCAGGAAATAACAATTCAGCAGATGCAAGATGAAGCAAAGAAAAACAATGTAAGATTAACAGGTGTCAATGAAACAGCAGGAGTCAACACAAATAACATAAAAAAGCTATTTGCAGAAGTAATACCAAAAAATTTCTCAGGCATGGTAAATGAATCTGACATACAGTAACTGAGGCATATAGAACTCTCATTATCCATAATCAAAATAAATCTACACCCAGACATATACTAATTAAGATCCCAGAAATTCAGCAAAAGAACAGAATGTTAAAAGTTGTTAGAGAAAAGAAACAGATCACCTATAAGTGAAAGCCCATCAGAATCACGGCAGATTTCTCAAAACAAACCATCAAGTCAAGAAGAGCTTGGAGTGAAGTATTTCCGGTCCTGAAAGAAAACAACTACCAACCGAGGTTTATGTAGCCTTCAAAATTAATAAAGAACTAAAATATTTCCATGACAAACAACAACTGAATAAATTCATGAGCCCCAAGCCAATGCTACAAAGAGTACTAAAAGATATTCTAGAAAGAAATAAAAATGAACAAAATTTGAAGAACAACAATAGAAAGGAACCCCAAAACAGATCAAGCAACTAAATAGAGGGGAAAAGAAGGAACCAACAGCAGGAAAATAACATGACAAACATAAGCCGATACATATCAGTTGTAACCATCAATGCGAGTGGTCTCAATTCACCAATCAAAGAAGCAAACTGGCAGAGTGGATCAAGAAACAAAACTCAACCATATGCTGTATGCAAGAAACACATTTAATTATAAAGGAAATTCAGAATACAAAAGGGTGGAAAACAAGACTCCATGGTACAGGAAACCATAAAAAAGTAGGTGTAGCTATTCTGTTTTCCAACAATGTGAGCTTCAAATAAAAAACAATCAAAAGAAATAAAGAAGGTCACTACACACTTGTTAGGGGAAAACTTCAAGAGGAAGAGATAACAATAACAAATATCTATGCACCAAATTCAGGAGCACCCAACTATATAAGACAAATTTTAACAGACATGAAAAATTAAATAAGCAGTATCACAATAATAACATGGGACTTTAACATCCCATTGTCACAAAGAGATAGATCAACTAGACCAAAAGAAACAAAACAAAGAAATAACAGAACTAAACCTAAGTTGTGAACAAATGGACTTAGCAATCAATCTAACAAATGAAGTAAAATATCTATACAGTGAAAATCACAGTACTGTGAGAAAAGTGATTGAAGAGGATTTCAGAAAAATGGAAAGATATTCCTTGCTCACAGATAGGAAAAATCAGCATTGTAAAAATAGTCATACTCCCAAAATTGTTGTACAGATTCAATGCAGTCTCAATTAAAATACTAAAGAGGTTAGAATACCTCACAGATCTAGAGAAAACATTCCTAAAATTCCTCTGGAAGCAGAAGAGTCCTAGAATTGCAAAAGCAACCCTGGGCCACAAAGGAAAGGCAGGATGCATCATAATCCCTGATTTGAAATTATACTACAAAGCTACTGTGATAAAATTTGCATGGCACTGGCAAAAAACTTACCTGAAGATCAATGGAACAGATTAGAATAAGCAGACACAACTACAAGCACACTCAGCAACCTTATCTTTGAGAAAGGGGCCAAACATGTTCACTGGAAGAAAGATAGCCTCTTTAATAAATGATGTTGGAAAAACTGGCTTTCCATATGCCAAAGACTAAAACTAGACCCATGTCTATCATCATGCAGTAAACTACTCAAAATGGATCAAAGATCTAAATATTAAAATAGAAACACCAAATTTATTGGAAGAGAAAGAAGGTAGAAAACTTGAAAGCATGGAGTAGGTAGAGAGTTCATGAACAAAAACCAAACTGGATGAGAAATACTTTTAAAAATCAACAACTGGAATCTCATCTTCTTGAAAAGTTTTTTCATATCAAAAGAAATCAACAACAGAGTAAAAAGAAAACCCATGAATTGGGAAAAACCTTTAGGAAACTGCCCCTCAGATGAAGGTCTTCTATCTAGAACATATAAAAAAATTTAAAAAGTCAAACCCCCAAAATTCAAAGACCCATCCAAAAATGGACATCTGAGATGAATGCACACTTCTCAGATGAATAAATACAAATGGCAAATAAATATATGAAAAAATGTTCAACATCATTGATCATTTGAGGAATGCAAATTAAAACACTAAGATTCCATCATACCCCAGAATGGTTATCAAGAAATCAACCAATAACAAATGCTGGATGAAAAAAAGGAACCGTTCTCCACTGCTCGGCGGAACCCAGACTGATGAAACCACTGTGGAAATCAATGTGGCGATTCCTCACAAAACTAGGGTTAGAGGTTCCGCTTAATCCAGTTATACCCCTTCTGGGTATTTTCCCAGAAGAATGAAAAACATCATACCACAGCAATATATGTGCACCCATGTTCATAGCAGCACAATTTGTCATAGCTAAATCTTGGAAACAACTCAAATGCCCATCAACTGAGAAATGGATAAAAAAAGATGTGGCATTTTTATACAATGAAGTATTACTCATGTATAGAAAAAAGATAAACTCAAGGCTTTTATAGGTAAATGGATGCAACTAGGGACCATACTCTTAAGTGAAATAAGTCAAACCCACATGTGTAAACATCATATTGTCTCTTTAGTGTAAGAACCTAAAAGAGTAAATAAAACCCACAATGTAGATTAGATATTATGAAAGAAAAAAGAAATTACTCAAAGGTAGGAACAACTGGGATGAGGGAAAGGAGAAAAAGAAGGAAGTGAAAAAATAGTATATGGATAGTTGAGATAATTCTACTGCTGCTGTCTAATGATTTATTGAAATGAACAGTTAATGTTTAAATTTGTGACCAATTTTGCATACTTATATCTGGTAATCTGAGCAACTAATTTGAAGATAACAATATGCAAAATAACAGCCATTGTTGAATTCATACCAGTTTGTTTAGTGAAGTTCTGTATCATTTCTAATGATTTTAAAAAATATTTTCTGTTCTATTTAATGGTTTGATCAATCATGCATTCTTACCTCTGGTAATGTGCACAACTTCGGTGAAGATAATAGAATGTAATATAACAACCACTGTTAAGTCCTATCATTTTGTTTTGAAATCCTGTATCATTTTTATTGTTTCTGTTTTGCTTTTTTTGTCTACATTGTTAATATTTTATTATTTTTTATTCTCTTTAAAATAAAACTGGAGAGATCACTACAAAAAAGGGAATAAAGAACTGATGCTTTTGCAAGTGGGAAAATGACCAAGAGGTACAAGGTGAGAGAAGAGGGAGAAGGAGACATAAGAAAATTTAAGATGTGTCATGTACACATATCAACTACATAGAATAAATGTAACTATTATATATTACAAACATGAACTTAAAACAATGAAAATGAGGAAGAGGGATGCAAAGATGAAAAGGAAGAAGGTGGGGGAATGAAAAGAATCAAGATCTATTAAGTTAGTGCACCTAACATGAACATAAACATTACGTACTACAAATATGCACTAATAAACATTTTTTGAAAAAATCATTAAAGTGAGTAGAAAGGCAAAATTTTTTAAAATTCTTTTAATTAACCAATGTTCAATGCATATATATTTACAATTGATATCTCTCTACTGAATTAACAATAATGATAATTCCTAATATGTGGGAATCTTCTGTATCTCTTCTTGTCAGTTTTTACTTGAATTCCACTTTATAAGATTAGGGTAACTACTCTTTCTTACTTTCAGAAGCTAGTTTCATGGAGTATTATCTTCTGTTCTTTCCTTTTCGGTCTCTGTGTGGTTCCTTGTGAGTGAGGTATATCTCTTTCACACTACACATAGTTGAGCTTTGTTTTATGATCCAATTGCCAGTCTGTCTGGTTGGGAACTGAACATCATTTACACTGAGAGTTATTAGTGACAGGTATTTACAGATTATGTCACTGTTATGTTTTTTCAGTGTTGATTCCACTCTATTTTCCTGTTGTTTAACTAGTCTCTTATTAGGTATATTCTTTCCTTTGAGGTCTTTGGTAATGCTGGCCTCATTTTCTATGTTTAAAATTCCCTTGAGTGCTTGCTTCATCAGCACATGTACTAAAAAAGTATTGTCTTGAATGTTTTCTGCAGTGCTGGTTTGGTGGTCACGAGTATTTTAGGCTCTCTTTGTCATGAAAGGTTTTTTATTTCTTTATCAATTTTGAAAGATGATTCTGCAGGATATAATAATTTTGATTGAAAATCATTTTTTTTAATGATTGGAAAATCTCAAACTCTCTTAGCCTTTAAGCTTTGTGTTGATAAATCTGTTGTTATTCTAATAATTTACCCTTTATAAGTTACTTGACATTTTTCTCCTGTGTTTTCTTTTTTTTTTTTTTTTTTTTTTTTTTTTTTTTT
>PVLD010011592.1:0-64474 GCA_004027595.1 Dinomys branickii
GACTAAATTTGCATGTCTGTATATGGGTCCATACATCTACAATTCGAAGATATCAATTGATAAAGCAACAACTACTGTTGAGACCATATCACCTTGTCTATAGATTAGTTGTGATTGTACTATTTTCTATGATAATGGGTGTCTGTTTGTCAATATGTTTTTGTACTTTTATGTTTCTAAAATAAAAAAAAAAAAAAAATGAACCTTTCCTTCCTTGATTTTGGATCTGAGATATTTTGTTTCAGCAACAAGAGAAAAATGAGCAAGGTAGTCATTTTTCCACAGAGGCAGCAGACAGCTTCCTGTCTTTTCAGTTCATTCTTCTGGTCTCTCAATTCCACCAAGACCTTGACTGTTTCCCCGACACTATTTTACTTTTCTTCCATGCCTTCAGATTTTTACATCTCCCTTAAATTTCTGGGTTACTCAGTATAATTACTTCTCTGTAATCCTCTCAAATCTTGCCCATTTCTCACTTCCTTATACCCTTGTCAGTGATTCATATCCTGTTTCAATCCAGCTCTTCACTTGGGCTATGCTTTCTTCTGCACACACAAATGTGGCTGAGAGAAATGTCCACAGTCACATCAGTACATCATATTCTATACTCATTATAGTAATGTCTGGTGGGCCTTCAATTCTGCCTGCAGAAGCTAAGTGGTCTCTTTATGCTGTGATATTAAACAATGCCAAAATCTCGGTAATGAATGGAATAAAGTTTGCTTCTTATTCATTTTATATATCCCAAATGTGTTAAATTTGACTCTTTATCCTGGAGCTCAGGTTAGTGGAACCTCTTTTTCCTGTGAGTATTCCCCTTCTTATGGTAACTGGAAGAAAAGGTACTAGAACCATGATGTTTCTCATCAAGGCTATCTCAGTGTAATACATGCCACTGTTACTTATAGTTTATAGGTGAAAGAAAATCACCGGATCAAGCCTAACATAGATGGGGTAGGAGATGTGGTCTTTCTGGATGCACACACATGGTAAGGGGAAATCAGTAGGTTGGGACCGGGAATGTTTTGCCCTGGTGCAACCTCCCACACTGTCCAATACTGCAATTTCTCACTCAACCTCTTTTCCTTTCTTACAGTTTCGGTATTCAGTGCTTCCTCCACTCCCTTACCCATCTCCAATACCTCCTCTCCTGTTCTTACTCCCTGTTGATGTCTTTGCTTCTCATCTCATGGAAAAAAATTAAGACAATCAGCAAAATTCTACATGGTTCCACCTGTCCATGCATTTGCATTGGTGGCCATGCATGCACCAGGGAATTATATTAATGTTATGTACTCTTACTTAAGGATGACCCGTATGTGTCTCGACTTCCTTGAGGCCATCTTGCCTGCAAATCTTTTCTCATCTCTACATCATGTCCCTGGTTTATACTGGACCATTCACATCAGTCTGGAAATAAGCTATATTTTTTCTAATTTTCAGAAAAACAAACAAAGAACTTTTCTTGACCTCCCTCTCCCTGTACTACTCCCATTTATTCTGTCATCATGAAAGAGCTGTTTGCACATGACATCACCCTGCTCTGTCTTCCCATGGTCCTGCATCCCTGCCCTTGTTAAAACTCTGTGATCTCTGTGTGGTTAAAGCCAACAGTCAGTTCTCAGCTCTTATCTTACTTGCTGCATAGAAGTAATATCTCCACCTACAGACAATGCTCAGACATGGTTTCCATCCTGCCTCTCTGAGCACCTCTTCTTGGTGGTTTTGTATTTTTCACCCCATCTCTCTGATTACTCTGTGTTGGGTCTTTCTTTTTCTCTCTGCACTCTCTCCTTTGGTAAATTCCTTTGGTCTTTTGATGTTAAGTAAATTTTGATTGCTGCTGTCTCTATCTCAGATTTATGCTTGAAACTTGGAAACCCCATGTGAACCCTGTACTTGTTGATCCAATGCCTGTTTTCTATTAGCATTTGGATTTCTGCTAGGTATTTCCGGTATCATATGTCCTAAGATCCTCTCAAACTCCCCCCAATCCTGTTCCCCTCATAATCCTCCCCATCTCAGGAAGTGGATACTTTATTTTCTCCCATGTCCCAGCTGAAATCACTCTCTTGATTTGCTTCTTTCTTTTCCTAGGAATATTTATCATATCCATCAGCAAATTCTCATGGTTTATCCTTCAACAAATATTTGACTTGAACAAATATTTAATTACTCCCTACTAATTCCAGTCTTCTCACTGAAATCTGAGCTACTGTCGGCTACCTTTTGGATCACCGCCGACACCTTGTACTTAGTCTTATTGTGTCTGAACTTACTCCCTTCCATTTTCACCAGCATAAAAAAAATGCCTTCTCTTTCCAGCATAAAAGTAAAGACGTTGCGATGATATAAGCAGAATGACAAAAACACTTACATCCTTGGACATTTCTGAGAATTAAAAAGAAACTAACAATTACGCTTAAATATCAGGCATAAACTTAGATTTTTCCTGGGATAAGGTCAAACTTTCATTAAGCCTCTAGACTAATTGCCCTCATTTTTTTATTTACTTCTGTACCCTAGTTTTGCACTGCTACCTCTTCTCTCATTTGTCTCTCCTACTTGAATGTAAATTCTCTGAGCACAGAACTTTTGTGTTTGTTTCTTCTGTGATATCTAAAACATACTCAATAAATATTTGAATAGGACTGAATGAGATATATTTCTACTAATTCATGTTACTGAAAATTGAGTACTTCTCAGGGTACATGTTCTAGGAAGGCCTAAATACAGTGATATCTAAAAATTACTCAAGGGATTTATAGGAAATTATCAGAAATTGATTTTCTATTTTTTAATGTAAATTTTTTACAAAAACCTTTACAGATTAAAAGTGTACACTTATCTTTTCAAAAGAACTTACTGTGCATCAGTCATTGGACTGCTTGTCAGATACAAGAGGCAGAAAGGGACATCTAGTATCAGGTCTGTGCGTTTTCAGACACTCGTGGGGAAAAGAGACACACGCACACACACACCCTGTGCAGAGTGCAACAGCTTTACAGGGGACTGACTGTCCTGAAGCTAGGATGCTCAGGGTGCCTTGACTGAGCAGTAGAATCCCTCCACACAGCTAGTTAGGGAATGTTTGTTGAGTTTGTTGAGTTTTCACTAGCTAGTACTCAGACTGTGTGATTTATTTTCAATAAGTCATGAACTCCTTATATAATATCTACAAGGTTGGCACTGTTGATACTCCTTCTATTTTATAAGACAGAAGCACAGAAGAGTTTGTAAGTGGGGTAAGATTGTGCAGTTACAAAAGCAGAGACCTTGAATTGGAATCCTGGCGGAGCTGGCCTCAGAGCTCCTGCATATTAAGCTATGTTGGCACCTGAGCGTGCCTATCTGAGACCATCTCAGTTTACATGCCACCATAGGAAAGTGAGATGTCACAGTTAGCTGTCCCTATCATGGCTCTGTAGACTCCAAGTCCTGGGATTGCACAGTATATATGTAAGATATTTTGAACATGTCATGCATATATTCAAGGAATATATATGTATTATAAAATATATACACAGGTAGAAGTGGAAATGCATGCCATAATAATCAAGTGCGAGGATTATAAAAATATTTTCTTTGGGGATATGTTGGTGGAATGAGTATAAAGAATCCTTTTGCCTCATTGCTACAATAATAATTTAATATGAGTAATGGGATTGACCATATCTTTATTTTTAAACTCTTGGATTACAGTTTTTCATAGAGAGATTTAAAAATCTGTTTAACTTCATGTGTGTATTGTTTTAACTCCTGTCACAGGTTAAAGAGATAACCTCGTAGAGGTTACCAGATAGAAGAAAGTGTGCAGTTTGGATTATACTGGATGACTTGTAACTTTCATTTTGATTCTAAATACTTATCATGCAACTGTTTCTATTAAAGCTTGGCTAGTAGATTTTCCTGATGTTCATTATTACATTTTCTTTCAAAGCACTTAAAATTTCCTACATTTTATACATTTAACATTTGAGTCCAAAACCCACTGCTGTGGTTTGTATATAGGTGTCCCCCCAAAGCCTCGTGTGTTCCTATGGGATGTTTTGGAAGGTGGCTGGATCTACAGTGTGGAAATGTGGATTAAGGTATAATACTTGGATTAAGGATGTGTGGTACTAAATTAGTCCACTGGTGAGTTTAGTACATTTCTGGGAGTGGGTAGTGGAAAGGCCCCACCTGAGTGTAGCCAGCAACACCCAGGAAGCTGGTAGGCCAGATGTTATAAACAGGAAAGGGAGGCTTGTTGGTTGCTGCTTGCTGCCTTCTGCTTGCCACACCATGGACTGTTTCTCCTCCACCATGCCCCTCTGCCATGCCGCCTTGCTGGGGAGCCAGCCAGCTTGGACCGAAACCTCTACAATCTAAAGTGTGAGCTGAAATAAATCTTTTCTCATTTAACTTGTGGGAGTCAGGTATTTTGTTCCAGCAATGAAAAAATTAGCTAAGAAGCCCACTGAAACTCTTGGTTTGGAAGACTTATAAACAGGTTGGAATATTTTTACAAGTTTCTTTTTAAAATAAAGTTTTAATCTTAGACTGATTTTGGATTTTCCAAAACGTTGTATAGATACTGAGACGTCCCATTTATTCCACACCCAGTTTCTCCAGCTGGTGACATCTTGCTCTCATCAGATACATTTGTCACAGTGAAGGTACCAATGTTAACATGTTTTTATTAAGGACAGTCTTCTCCTTTCATATTTCCTTAGTTTTTACATATTGTCCCTTTTCTGTTACAGGACAGAACAGTTAGTTCTTGTATCTCCTTAGGCTCTGCAAAAGTACAATTCCTCAGACTCTGGGCCCTTGACAGTTGAGAAGAACTGTACTTGCCAGGCTTAACGTGTGTAGACGTGACAGCTCTCTCGAATGACTCAAATCACATTATATTGCTTTTTAAAAACACATTTCGAGAGAAAATGTTAAAAAAAGCAGGCATTTTGCACAATTTTCTTCTCATCCCTTTAAAATGCAGCTTCTTTGTAGTTCATTATTAAAACTTCACCTTCATGTTGAATGGGTGGGATTTTTATTTCTTTACTACTTAAACAGTTTTTCAATGAGATATAATATTTATATATCTTATGAGGTACACTGTGATAATTAGATACATTTCTACAATGTTCAATGACCAAATTAGGGCAGTAAACATTTTTATCTCCTCAAATATTAGCTACTTGTATGTGTGGGGAATGTTTAAACCTTTCTTTTTCTGTTACTTTGAAATATATTACAAATCACTGAAACCAGGGGTTATGCTCCTGTGCTACAGAAGACTGGAATTGGTTTCTCTGTGTTTCGTGCCTTTTATGGCTTATATTTGGCCATCCCCCAGAGCTTCATGTGCTTATGGATAGGACATTCTAACTGGGGTGAGGTTATATCTCAGAGTAGTTTTGATTTGCATTTTCCTTTTGACTAGTGATATTGGGCATTTTTCATATATTTCATGGACATTTGTTTGACTTCCTTTGGGAGATATCTATTCAAATCTTGATCATATTTTTAAATTTATTGTTATTAATTTTTTGGTGTTCATTTTTGTTTGTTTGTTGTGAGACAGGGTTTCACTACATAGCGAAGTCTGGCTTTGAACTTGCTTATGTAGCCCAGGCTGGCCTCCAACTCATGGTGATTTTCCTGTCTCATCCTTCCAAGTACTAGGATTACAGGTGTGCACCACCATGCCCAATGAATGTTCTTTTATTTTTTAGTTATGCATGTGTAATAGCTAGACTCTGTCAGATGAATAGTTTGGAAATATTTTCTCCCATTCTGTATGTTATCTATTAACTCTTTTAGATTATTGTTTTTGCTGGGCAGAGGCTTTTAGTTTGATAAAAAACCATTATGTACTTTTAATTTTGTCACTTTTTGCTGTATTTGAGGGGTCCCACTAAAAAATCTTTGTTGATACCAGTATCTCTAAGTGTTCTCCTTATTCTTATAGTAATTTCATAACTTCAGGTCATATATTTAGATTTTTGACTATTTTTGAGTTGATTTTTGTGTTTAGTGAGTGTAATGATCTAGCTTTATTCCTTTCTATGTGTGCATTAGGTTATGCCAGCCTTGTGGACAGTGTAACAACATTAATTCCTCCGATACATGAACATAGGATAGCTTTCCATTTTTAATGTGCTATTTAATTTTCTTCAGTATCTTCTGTTATTTATAGAGATCTTTCATTTCCCTGGTTGAATTTATTCATGAATGTCTGCATTGTTTCTGGCCACTGTGTATGGGATCAATTTCTTGACTCCCTGTTCAATAAGTTCATTAGTGTAGAAAAATACTAATGTTTTTGTTTGTTGCATTTTGTCCTGAAACTTTACTAAATTTGGTTATCAATTGTAACAAGTTTGATAGACTAACTAGCTTCTCTATGTATGAAATCTTATTATCTGAAAATACAGGTAATTTGACTTCCACCTTTCCAGTTTGGATGGCCTTTATTCCCACCTGTTCTTGCTAAGACTTTTCCAGACTGTACTGAATAAGAATCATACAAGTGGACATCCTTGCCTTGTCCCAGATCTCAGACAAAACTCAGTTTTTCCTATATTCAGTGTGATACTGGCTGTTGGTTTTTCATATACAGCCATTAGTATTTCGAGGGTTTTTTCCTCTGGTACTTATTTTGCTGAGAGTTTTTATCATGAAAGGATATCGGATGTCATCTAATTTTTTCATATATTGAGACAATCATATGGGTTTCTTCTTCATTCTGCTAACGATGTATTATGCTTGATGTGTGAATATTAAGCTGTACTTGCATCACTGGTGTAAACCCTATTTGATCATGGTGTACGGTATTTTGGATGTGCCGTTGGACTCAGTTTTTGGACTCAGTTTGTTAGCATTTTGTTGGAAACTATTGTGTATGTGCTCATCAGGGATATTAGCCTGTAGTCTTTGCTGTTGCATTATTTTTTTATACGTTTTGGCGTAAGGGTGATGCTGGCCTCCTAAAAAGAAGTTGACAGAGTTCCTTCCTTTTCAAGTTTTTGGGATAAATGAAGAAGAATTGAAAATTTGTTGTTCTTTAAATGTTTTATAGAATTTACCTATAAATCTTTCATGTCTTAGAATTTTACTTGGTGGGAAACTGAGTCAATACTTTGTTCTCATGTTCCATTATTTGTCTGTTTAGATTTTGTTGCTTCTTGATTCAGTCTTGGTGGGTTGTGATGTGTCCAGGCATTTATTCATTTTGGGTGAGGGTTCCAATTTGTTATCAAGTCATGGTTCATAGTAGTTTTGTACAGTGCTTTGTATTCCTGTGTTATGAATTGTACTGTCTCTTTTTATTTCTAATTTTATTTATTTTCTTGTAGCTAAAATTTTGTTAAATTTTTAATCTTTTTAGAAAACCCCGTTTTATTAATCTTTGGAATTTTTCTCTTTGTTTAGGCTTTATTTATTTCTGCTCTGCTCTTCATTAATTGTTTTCTGCTAATTTTAGATTTAGGTTGTTGCTTTTTTAAATGCTAGAAGTTTACAGTTAGGCTGCTCACTGTAAGTTATATTGTCTTTCAATATATCCATTTTATTGCTGCACTCTCTGTTGAAACAGTGCTGTGATAGTGGTCATAATTTGCTTATGCTGTATCTCACACACCTTGAAATACCCATGATATCATTTTCATTTGTTAAAGATTTTTTCTTTTAATTTTTAAAAATTACTCATTGATCATTTAGAAGCATGTTGTTCAATTAACAAATTTGTATAATTTTTGTTGTCCTTATTGTTGATTTCTAGTTTCAGTCCATTGTGGTCTAAGAAGATAAAGGTATGATTTGAGCTTTTAAAAACTTGTTGATACTTACTTAGTGGCCTAACATATGATACGTCTAGAGAGTTTTCCATATGCTAATGAGAAGAGTGTATATTCTGCTGTTAAGTAAATGTCTGTTTATGCCCTTTTGCTCTACAGTGTGGTTTAAATCCCATATGTCCTTGTCGAATTTCTACACAGATGGTCTGTGCATTGAGGAAAGTAGGATGTGGGAATCTCCAGATATTTTGGTATCTACCTCTTCCTTTAGATATAATCATGTTTCTCCTATTTGAGCGGTTTCTTTCCCTTTCACAGTGTCTATTGTATCTTTTGGATTTTATTTACTCTTTCAGTTTCTTACACTAGGGAGACAATATGATGTTTACACATGTGAGTCTGGTTTATTTTACTCACGAGTATGGACTCTAATTGCATCTATTTAGCCTTGAGTTGATTTATCTTTCTTTATAACTGAGTAATACTCCACTGTATAAGAAGGAAGGAATACACACACACACACACACACACACACACACACACACACACGATAGCTAAGATAATTGTACTACTAATTTCTGTAAGTTCATTAAAAAGAACAGTTAGTGTTTATATTGCTTGATCAATCTTGCGTGCCTGTATCTGGTCATCTGAGCAGCTACTTTAAAGATAACAATATGCAGTATAATAACCATTGTTAATTTTCTATCACCTTGTTTTAAAATTCTATATCTTTTTTATTATTCTCTAAATTATATTTGCTTTTGTTTTTGAGTGGTCCATGGTGAGTGGTTTTATTTCTATAATTGTTATATCTTATTGTTGAATCAATCCTATTACCGTTGTATAATCTCTGTCTTTACCTTAACGTTTGATTTAAACTGTATTTTACGTGCTACAACTGTAGCTACAGCTGCTTCTCTTTCATTTCGGTTTGCCTCTCTTCTTTCTCTCTCAATCTACATGACTCTTTAACAGTGAAGTGAGTTTCTCATAGGCAACAGATAATTAGAACATGTTTTTCTTCAGCTAGTCTATGTCCTTTAATAGGTGAATTTAATCTGTTTACATTTGAAGTGATTACTGATAGGCCTGAATTCTGTCATTTTGTTAATTATTTTGTGATTGTATGTTATTTTCTGGTTGTTTGTAGATTCTTTCTTCCTTTTTATTCGGGTAGTTTTCTCTCATGATGACAGTTTTCTCTTTCTCCTTTGTGTATCTGTTCTGCTAGGAAGTTTTATTGTTGGGCCAGTTTGGTGGCATTACATTCTCTTAGTTTCTGATGATCTAGGGGAAGACTTTATTTATTATTCACATCTGCAAACTAGTTTTAGGGCTGGGGATATAGCTCAGAGGTACAGTGCCTGCCTGGCAAGTGAAAGGTCCTGAGATAAATTCTCAGTACCAAAAAAAAAAAAAAAAAAAATTGTGGTGTAGAGTGTTCTTGATTGGTAGATTTCTTTCCTTCAGGACTTCAAATACATTCTCTCTTTGTCTTTAAGAGTTCTGCTGAGAAGTCTGCTGTTAGTCTAAAGGAAAATCTTTTCTATGTGACTTGGTGGCTTTCTCTTGCTGGTTTTAGAGCTCTGTCTTGCACTTTTGTTGTTTGGTTTATAAGATACTGGGAAGAAAGTCTCTTTGGGTTGAGTCTTGGAGTCCTCAAAGCTCCTTGGGTTTTAATGTTTGTCCCTCTTTGAAGAGTTGGAAAGTTTTCAGCTATTACTTCAAATATATTTTTAAAGCCTTTTATTTTTTCTCTTCCTTGTGGAATTCTCCTAATGCGAATATTTGATCACTTAAGAGTATCTCCTATGTCTTGGAGACATTTAAAAATTCTTTTCAGCCTTCCTTCATTTCCTTCCTTCCTTCCTTCCTTCCTTCCTTCCTTCCTTCCTTCCTTCTTCTCTTTTTCCCTTCTTCCCTTCCTCTGACTGGGTTATTTCAGAAGACCTGTCTTCAAGTTCCAAAATTGTTTCTCCCACTTACCCTGTCAGGTGCAGCATATGAAAACCTGGTCCTGTGAGTGACAAAAAGAATTTACCAATAGTCAAAGAATATAGAAAAGTCAGGTTTCTTGATACACTGGGAGAGAGCAGTGTATCTGGATGATTTGAAGAGAGGAAAGGCTGAGATGTTTATATTTAGGAAGGCATCCAGAAATGTCATCCCAGGTTGGGCCAGGGATACAGCTCAGCAGCACAGCACCTTGCTTGGCAAGCTCAAGATCCTGTGTTTGATTCCCAGTACAAAGAAAAAAAAAAAAAGGAATTGTCACCCCAGGAACGCTTTCTTCATTTCGTGGTGCTTCTGTTCTCTGTCCACCATGGTTCTTTGAGGACTGACAATGTTTTTGTTCAACAGTGTCTGATCCTTTTGACATTACTAGCAAGCGTTTTTCTGGGTAAAATTAATGGGAAAATGTGTATGGATTGACTAACATTAGTGGTTAAGGGGATCAGAATAAAATGTATGTGTTTGTACTTGAAAAGGACTTCTACATTGTGTACTTGACAGGGATGTGTTATATTGTGATGGAGAAGAAATGGTATATTCTGTAAGACAAGGCAAGGAGTTAGATCCTCTAAGAATATTTTTGTGTGTAGCTTACAGTGGAAGGTTGAGACTCATCACTCCGTTGCAGTGTGACCTTTTAAAGAAACAGTAGTGAAACCACCGTGATTCCCCGCATTATTTGCCTTGGTCTGTTGTGGATAGTCACCTTATGTTCAATGAAGAAACAAAAAGAAAGTAATCTAAATCCCTTTAATATCAACTTATCAAAACACATTCAGAAGAACTAAGTACAGACAGATGTTTTATTATAATTACTTATACCATTTAATTTACCTATAAAAACCAAAATATTACACCAACATAATTAACACTATGTTATTTCTTTGCCAAAGAAATGACATTTGCTAAATTGTAACCATATACCACTACAAGTCCTGGGGTGAGTCATGCCTGACCCTTCTGTAAGCCCCTAGTCACTTAGAGGCACCCAAAGTGGTCCAGAAGCAGCTTTTGTCTCATATTTGCATCCTCTGGGGTGGTTAATTTAAAAGGATTTGCTGAAGCCCAAGAATTCTTAGCCTTTATCAGGTCAGTGAGCATAAACACAAACCGACAAAAGAAAACCTAAGACATTACCGTAAATCAGCAGTCATCACAGACTCAAGTCAGACAGGCAGAGAGACAACAGGAGACTATACAGAATGCATAACACAATACACTACATCAGAGCGCACGTGGAGATGTCTTGGCCATGTGGTGTTACAACAGGAGCTTGATTTCTTTTTGGTGCTAGGTGTAGAGGTGCAATTTAGACTGGTTACCTAGAATCCCCCTAGGGGCTTACTGATGTCACAGACATAAACTTCAACAAAGGTCCTTCACACACTCGGTTTTCTTTAAATAAATAAATAAAACGAAGTGAGAACATTCAAAATGCTACAGAGTTTCAGAACACAATGAGAGGAATCCAGTGGTTGTTATATCACATATTGTCTTATGTCTGTGATGTTGGTAGTTTGCTATTGTTCTTTTTTATTTACTATTCTTTTTAAAATAAAAAATCTTAAAACTATTTTTTAAAAATATTTATTTATTTACAAAACACACCTGCCAAGTCCAGCCCCAATGTTTTCGCTTGAGGGCTGAAATGATGCAGTTGGTCAGCTTTGACACCTGGGGGGAGCAAGCCAGTTCCCACTGTGGCCTACTGCTCTCCCTGCATTCTTCTGCTGCAGTGCAGCACTGTTCATGGGCTCAGTCTGACCCCGTGGCAGGTGTCTGAGGGGCTGCTACAGAAGACCAAAACAGCTCAGAAGACACAGCAGGTGCCCATGTCCAAATCTAATGACCTAACTCAGGAAGCCCAAAAAGAGCTGAAAAGAAACAAGAGAGGGCAAAGTCCAGTGTTGGAAAAGTAACAGCCAGCATCTCAATCTGAGTGTGCATGGAATTCTGGGGTCCTTCTTTCTGTACTACTAAATAGTAGCTGGAAGTAAATGATGTTGACTGAAGTGGACAGATGAGGAAATGTCCAAAAAATAATAGTGATGCTGGCAGCTGTGTAGAACCACCCAATCCTTCCTTCTCATCCGGGACCAGCTAGCTGTGACTGGCAAAGGCCCCAAGTGTGCAGCTCACTACATTTGTTAGCAAAGATTTAGGCTAAAGTTCCAACTCCAAATGTCCCAGCCCTCATCCCCTAAACCAGTTAAGCACTGAGCACTGCACAGAGTGGGGAAGGAGCTATATGCCACCTGGCAAAGGGGGAAAGCACCAGGGGATTCAAGCTCTCTCTTTGAGGAGCTGACTAGGGCTCTGCGTTGACAAAGGGTGGGGTTTGGGATGGAGCTGAAGAAGGTGCCAGGCGTAGAAGTTCCCAAAAGTCCAGGCACACATGAAGCGGTCCAGTCCATTGAAACTGGCCAGTCCCCAGGCTGAGAAACCAGATTTCTAACCTGAGCAAGAGTAGAGGTTCATCTTTACTGCCCAGAGTGAAAAGGGTAAGAGGCAGCCCAAGATTTCCATTCTAAACCCCAGGAATCTGTGTCTCCCAGGGGACATAGATATAATCCAAGAGCTATGAATCATTAGTAGGAGGTGGGGTAGAAGTGGCACATACAGAAGCCACATGAAAAATCTAAGAAATGCGGATCCCCTGTCTTCAATCAGGAAAATTTAGGAAAAGAACCAAGACCCGAGATGAATCAGCAACTAACCAAGACAGCTGAGCGGGCCCTACAATCCTTAGCAGAATCCTGACCAAATCAGCCTCTGGCATCTGTAGACCTAAGTGAAGAGTCATGGTTCATGGGAAAAATAGATTTTAAATATCTGACCATTCCATGATCCCTATGTTACAACTGTGTCACAATGTCTGTAATTTTTCTTAAAGCTTTTGTTATTCCAGTCAAGATACTTGACTTATGAATATAATAATAAATATAAATTTTTGAAAATAGCCATCAAAAACCAATAAACTCACTTTTGATCAACAGGATATTGTTGAGATACATTTTTCATTCTTTGAAGAACAAAAATCTAGTTTTAATGTACTTTATTTTTGAAACAGTATCACAAGTACTCAGTGTCAAATCATATTAGAAATATTTACATTTTTATCCAAGTTGGAGGAAAGGGAGAGGAGATAAAAAAGGAATTAAAATGTGTTATGTCCATGTGCCAACTCCACACAAGGAATGGAAACATTATGTACTGGAAAGACATACTAATAAATTAAAGTTTAACCAAAAATTAAAAAGAAAATATCTGACCAGAAAATGTCTGACCATAGATAGACTATTGCCCCAGTTCTGGTTTCTTCAAGTTTCATCTATTTGTGTTATACATCTTCCAAAACAGAGGAGGCACATTATGTCTCCACAGTGCCTGTGCGGTTTTTGTGTGTTATAAG
Source organism: Dinomys branickii (assembly GCA_004027595.1). Taxonomy (NCBI): domain Eukaryota; kingdom Metazoa; phylum Chordata; class Mammalia; order Rodentia; family Dinomyidae; genus Dinomys; species Dinomys branickii. The sequence continues at coordinate 13,213 of PVLD010011592.1, forward strand.
AATTTTAACAAGGAAGGGAGAGATGAGGGTTTCTACATGGTATGTGGCTCTTTTTTTTTTTTTTTTTTGACTTTTGAAAAGGAATTTTATATCTGCCTTGAAATTTAGTTAATTTTATAAGATTAAAGTGGCTTTTAAACATGGTTGAAAAATTACAGAGCTGGGTCTTCATAGTCTCGATGCTTGGTTTTAATATGCTTTTTCAACTGTGATGACTTCACGCTATCATTAAATAACAGCTCAAGGCATTATATAAGATTTATTATGTAGTAATGGCAATAAATTCAAGTCCATATTTCACATATGGACCTTGATAATTTTAAGAATTTTATGCTGCCTCTGATTGATTATGATTATATCACAAGCAAAGTTTTCTGTGTTTGATGAAGAGCTCACACAAAGGACAGAAGATGCCCCAACCTTTCCATTTCCTTGTTATTTCCTTGTACTTGCATGGTTCCTATGTTCTGTCAGTTGGAATTTTCCTGAAAGGTATTGCTTTACTTATCTCTTTGCAAAGATTAATTTCACTAAATTAGACAATATGATATCATCTATAAATCCACTGAACTATGCATAGGCATGTGGAAACTTTTTGTATTCTCATAGCAAGATAATACTTGAAGGCTCTGTGGTGGGTTGGGCAGCAGATGCTCTAAAGCGCTACATGTCTACCACAAAACTCCAAGTGTGACTGCATTTGACTATGGCTTCTGGTGGATGTAGCCATGATAGGGACCTGGAGATGATGTCACTTTAGGTTAGGTAGGCGCTAAGTCTAACGTCAGGTGTCTTATAGGAGATACAAAGAGAGACATGAGAGACAGGTACAGTGATGTGTGTATGTGCCAAGCAGTCTGAGGAACTGACAGTACCATCAGGAAGCTGAAAGAGACAAAGGAGTGTTCTCCCGTCAAGCTTTCAGGAGGAGTGTGGTCTTCCCGACACCATGATTTGGGATTTCTTACATCCAGAACTGCAATTGCAAAACAATAAATTTCTGTCGTATAAATCACCAAGCTAGTGGCGATTTGTCACGACCTGTGTGAGAAACTGATACAGACTTACCCCACTGTCCCTTCTGTCCTTGACTATCTCACCCTTTCCAAAGTATCCTTAAATTCCGACATAAACTGAGGGAAGTAAGGGTATCAAAACATTGGCATCTATACAAAAATTAAGAGAAGTATTTATATTGTCCTCACATCCTGAGTGGATCATCTTACACAGCACATGGGTGTCTGCACCTCACTTTGGAGAATACCCAGTAAAGACTTTTTGAATTTCAAAAGACAGCTGCCTGATTGCTTAAACCTGACCTCCAGAGTCCTCTCAGATAATAAACCAAGACCACAGAACAGCAAGGTGTTATTCTTGAAGAGCTGAGAAAACTGGGTCCAGGGACATGGGACCACAATGTTTTTGGCAGTTGCAGAGCAGAAGAGACGGAACGGAAGTTAAGTCCTGGCCCCTGATGTGGGCCTGTTCTGTGTATACAAAGTGCTGCTGTATTATATTTCCTGAGGGCCACATGATATAAATAAGCTGAATAAATTTGGCAAACATATTTCTGTTCTCAGATACCATTATTTCATTATTATAATTTAAGTGATTACAATAGTAAATAATGCTTATTGTGAAACATAAATAATAAAGAAGAATGTAAGACCTGTGGTATGATAAGAACATAAACTGTATGATGCTTTGATGTGTTTGCCCCACCTCTTAAGGTGTATATTTTTAAACTGTAAATTCACAATTGCCATGTCTAAAGATTTTTATTTCCTTTTGTTCCATATTACTGTGCTGTGTAAATAGTAATATGGTTGGAAGCTATGGTGTTATGGATTAATTAGCATTCCACCAACATTCCTGGGAGGAAATCCTAATCCCCGGTACCTTAGAATACACCTAGTGTGGAAATAGGGCCCTTGCGGACTTCTTTAGTTAAACATAAGTCATCCTGAAGTAGGGTGGGCTCCTCATCCAGTACGATCAGTGTCTTTTTAAGGGGGAATTTGGACACAGACATGTGCCGAGAGGGGATGTCAAATAAAGATAAAGACAGGGATCAAGATGATACTTTTACAAGGTGCAGAAGGTCAGAGATTGCCAGAAAGCCATCAGAAGCTAGGGAAAGGTGTAGAACGGATTTTCTCTTCCAGCCTGAGAAGACGCCCACTCTGCCAATCCTTCACTCCGACGCCAGCCTTCTAGGTTTCGGCAAGCTGGTGACCGAGCTGGTGCTACTTTTACTACGGCTGCTGTAGGAAACTAATCAGTGTGGCAGATAAGTGCGTGGGTGACCCAGCCGGGCCGTCTGTGTTTAGCTCTGCCTCTGACCAGCTGGGTTAACCGGGGCATATTAATCCTTCTGAGTCTTAGCTCAGGAACTCGTAAACCGGGGAATGACAATGCTTTTGACCCAATGGGCTTGTTTTAAGGATTAAATCTATAGATGCAAAACAAAGTCGCCCTTGTCATATCATAGTCATCGAGTTCTTTTTATTAATTAGTATCCAAAAATAGTAATAACTGGATGTTATATCCTCTGCAGGCACTTTAGGGTATTGAATAATTCTCTGTTTTTTACTATTGTAAAAACCACTGTGAGGACTAAGCAGTTATTCTGTGAGGCCACATTCCCATTTTGGTGGTCAAAGAATATTAGTATTTTTAAGTCTTCCCATGTTGTCTGTTTACTATAAGTTGTATTTTAAAGGAACCCCCTCATTATATCTTGACATAATTAAATATTAAGTTAGTTGCAAACTTTTATTCATTTCATAGTATTTTCCACTGTATCCAACTTCAGATTTTTTTCTTTTCTATTTTAAGAATAAAGGAAGAAAACGTATTAACAGACATCCATTTACAAAATAGTGTAAGAACAATACAAACAATGCAGAGTTACAGACACAGTAGGACATTCACAATGGTTGTTGTATTACTATTGGTATCTTCAAAGTGGTTTCTCAGGAAAACAAATAGAGACATGCAATAATGGTCAAACAAGTGGTGGCAAGACTGAGCAAAATCTTTTCTTTTTTTTTTTGTACCAAGAATCGAACTCACAACCTCGCACTTGATAGGCGGGTGCTGTGCTGCTGAGCTACATCTCCAGCCAATTTTTGAATACTGTGTATGATGTGATGTGTACCTCAGTGATGAAAACAAATCTAGTTATCATGGGTAACACACCAGAGTCTGCCTTTAGAAAAGAGACATCAGGAACCATGAAATAGTTTATTCTACCCTTGCTTTTCCCCAGCCAATATTGGGCTTTATCGACTCTTTGCTAATAAAATTTACTTTTCAGTTTTACCACTGATGACTTCAGAACTTCCCACCCCAGATAAATTGCTAAAACAATCTGCACAGTTTTTGCAGTGACATGTCTTTTGTTCACTGAGCATCTGAGGCCTGTGACCAGCACAGCATTTCAAAGAATGGAATAACAATGTATTAGGTTTTTGTAATATGCTGTGTGCTGAGACTTCTGGCATAAAAGAAAGCAGGAGGAGATGGGGATAAATGGACTGGTGCTTCCAGTTTGCTAGGAGAAAAAACATATTAATCAGTTCCTCTATGCACAGCAACCTGCTAATATCATAATATCACATCTCTTAAAAAGCCATCTTGCAGACAGTGTGCCAAAAGCAAGCCTTTGTCCTTAGCTCATCTTCTCAGGAAAACATCTTAATAGGCACTGGCAATTCAGAGACAAAGGGAATCTTTCGCTTTTCTGCTTTTGTTTGTGCCATTGGAGATTGTTTTTTTAAAAAGCAAAGATTACAGAAGAAATCTTTTGTAAAGACTTCTATTGTCACGAGATGCTCTTGGGATTTTCTTGGAGATTCATCTTCCCAGAATCTGCAGTTGCAAATCCTACCTCATGGAAACGATGTGCGTGATGTCTTCTTTTGCCCTTTCAGCTGGTGGCTTACTATGCCCTTCCTGATCCCTCAGTTTCCTCCTTTGAGTGGAGGGCCTTTCAAGATGTCTCCAGGCCACCTCTTTCACATCTGAACTGAGCTATCTACAGATTCACTCCCACCTTCTTCATATGGGAAAATGCAGACTACTCCAGGACAGCTTCTCCTCTCTCTCCCTCTCTCCCTCTTTCCCTTCTTTGCTACCTTGGGTGATCTAACTATCTAACTTCAAGTATTTCATACTAAATTGTAAGCCCAGGGACACCTGTTAAGCTATTTGCTATTCATAAAACATCTCTCAGTTGGCTTGGGCAATGGGCAAACACCTCTCCTGGAGAATACTGGGGCCTCTCCAGTGCTTTCCCAATGCCAGATGAATTCTAACCTTTCTGTAACTGACGATGGACAAATTCTGACTCTTGGAAAAGTGGATTCTCCATTTCTTCGCAGAGCTGATAAGTTTGCTGCTTTCCCTGGAATGCAGATAGGTGTTCCCTTCTGAAAGTAGTTCTTTGTCTTTGGGGCTGAGAGGAAACTTAGAGAATTACATTTACCATTCAGTTAATCCAAAAATTAAGTTAGAGCATGGAAACATTTAATATATTGATGAAAATGCTAAAAATTTATTTTTATAAACATTTTTTAATATTTCATATATAGAGGGGGGGTACTTTCTAAAAAAGGGCTTAATCAAAAACTGAGTGGGGCACTGGTATAAAGAACTTTCTGGTTGTGTGTAAGATGGGGTGTGGGAGAATATTTTACTGGATAGGTGAGACAAAAAGTAAGGGACAAAAAATAACAGGAAAGAGGAAAAGATGACAAAATATCCTGGACTTGGAGGCTGAGTAGATTCTCTGATGGACTGAGCTGTATCTCCCCCTACATTCCTGTGAAGCTCTATCCCCCAGTACTGCAGAATGTGGTGGTATTTGGAAATAGGGTAATTCAGTTAACATGAGTCCAGTGCACTGATTCCTTATAAGAAGGAACTGTTAGGACACAAAAGAATGCAAGAACATCCTGTGTATAAAAGAGAGGCCAGGTGAGGTCCAGTAGGAAGTTGGCTGAGGGGAGACATCTCAGGAGAAAGCAAGTCTGCTCCACCTTGATCTTGGCTTCGCAGCCTCCAGAACCGTGGGAGGGAATATTTCTTTGTCTAAGCCACCCGGTGTGTGGGGCTTCTTGTGGTCACCCTAGCAATCCAATCTAATACCCAGGCCAAGTATGGGTGGACAGAGAAGGGGCTAAGACCTTGATAAACTAGGGTAAGAATCGTGTGGTGCATCAATTAAGTGGCAGTCTTGGCAACAGATATCTTACCTTTCCCCTTATCCTGTTTCTTCTCTTAATAGAAGAATCAAGGTCTAATTAAACCACCCACAATCCTATGTTGATTGGAAATGAGACTGAAGGCATTAAATATAATAGGTCAAAGCAAGAAAACCGATGTTCAAATCCCACCTATGTCCTTTCAGGCAAGTTATTATGTAAATGGCCTTATGAAGTAACTAAAATCACCTCTGATCACTTGCGATTCTCTGATTAATGTTGACATCTTCCAATACTATGATTAGAAAAAGCTCTGATTTGGTCAGAGGTAAAGATAAATTTTAAAAAATTAGAGGATCAGCTTCTGTGGGTTCTGGTTTGTCTTTCAAAATCCTGATCTCCCTGGGTGTAGGTTTTCCTAGCAAGGTGCTTTAGGTATTACTGGCTACTCCAGGGATTAAACTAAAGCTAAATATAAAAGTTATGTGTGACATTGTCCACATTGAAGGCTTTTAAGATAAATGACACATAATATAAGCTCTCTTAAATTCACTTTCCCTCTCATAAAGTGGAGTAATTTCACCAAGGCCATCTGCATAATCAAAACATTAAAGTAAATCATATCTATAAAGCACTGAACTCCATTTCTGGTAGAGAGCAGGAGCTTAAAAGTAGTTATTTTCACTGTCAGGTGACATGAATTAAGTGGATCAACAAAGAAAATAACCTCTATTTTGTTGCCAAGCAATCAACTAGTAAATGTGGTGCAGGAATCTGCTGACCAGAGCAAATATTTCAGCACCTGTAGTACTCAGGAGCAGGGTGGGAGTGGGTAGAGCTGACTGGCTGTTGGGACAGGGAATCATCATAGAGATGCTTTATTCCTGATTCTTTAAATATTCCCTTAATCAAGTATTTGTCAACATTTTCTTAAAAGTCACGGTTTTGAATTCAAAGAAACAATTTCCTTCCACCTTTCCCCAGTCTGCACTAAGTCTATAACAAAAAGGTGGAGGGATTCTTTTGTAAATTCTGTTTTAAGCTGTGGACATTGCACAAAAGATATTTTGGTACTTTTGAGAAGAGAGAATATAGGAGATTTGATATAGTCCAGTGAGCCCTGGAGCAAGACACCCTAGACCAGAACATCAAATTCCACTTTACCCCTATGGCATACATGCTTTAGGATATTGTTAAAACTTTTTCAGTTTGTTAAATTGCTTCTTTTTCCTTAATCATTAGCTTTTGTTGATATCTTGTCATAAACAATTGGAAATGTTGGGAGTAACAACAGCACCCTAACTACCAGAAAGTTCTGCCTACCCTAAGATGCCAACTATTTAAATATAAACCAAGAAAGTCAGTCAACATGTGAATGTTTAGGTGGTGTGATAATCTCCTTAATATTTGGAAACTTTCTAAATGGACTAAGATGAAAGAAGGGAACCAATATTATTACAACTCAATTTATAAACAATGATTGATCTTTCCCTTTTCCAAAACTGTAATTTAAGCAGGAAAACATGTTTTCTTCACCATCATCATGTCCTTCAGAAATAAGAACAGCTGTTTTGCTGGCAGTGTGTATTATTTTTTCCATAATATTAGTAGAATCAGAATATTTATTTTATTTCTAGAGGACCAGATGCTTTGATGTTTTGGGAATATTCCCATATGTTCTGAATGGGAAAAATGAAATGAAGCCAAACCAAAGACTTTTGACTTCATAAAAGGGATAAAGCTTTTCAAAACTTTCTTAACCAGAAAGTTTATAATTAGAATATTAACTTCCTGGAGGGAATTTTTTTTTTGTATAATGTAAAGGGCACATTTTTTATCTAGTCTCTCACAGGATTTTGTTTTGCACTTGGAATTAATAGTCCAGTGAGCCAAAAATAATCCCCAGTGGTTGGCTGAAAAGCTAATTTGAGAAGCACTAGGAATATATTAGAGCATGAATCAGTACTCAAAGTCAGAGTCTCACAGCCCATGAAAGAAATATGTCAATCTGCTTTACAAATGACTGATTTCATAATTGTAATTAAGCTCACTGGTACCCCTTTGAACACATCTGTTTTATGAAAACAGACTATCTAGAGAAGATCAAACAGATCTATCTCTCAAGAAACACTTACTGGGACACTAAATGGCACACAATTGGGAATCTACTAGAGGGAGGTTTCTTTAGAGATCATATCTATCACAATGGACTTCCATTAACCTTTCAAATCTCTTGCAGAGGCAAGAGTCAAACTGCAATCTCTAGATAATTTACCCAGAGCAGGCTAAGAAATGGATACACAGTGGTGGAAATGTATCAGAATTTCCAAGAGAGCTAGGCTTATAGAGAACCTCCTGTCTGGGAATTATGTATGGCTTTAGAGATAAGACATATGTCTGCTCCTTTAAATGTGATGACTGGCTAAGCTGATGGTTGCTTGTGTTAAAGAAAGGAAAAGTACAGGTAAATAGGCCAAAATCTTAGTCACTTTGCTTATAGCTGGGACCAAATACCCAATAGCCACAACTTAAAGGAGGAGAGGTTTATTATTTTGGCTCACATTTTTCATCCATCCTCATCTGACTCTAAGCAGGAGGCCTGGTGGAAGGGTCTGCTCACATCATGGTAGCCAGAAAACAAAGAAGGGAGGAGCTGAGGATAAAGATACATTACTCCCTTCCAGGTCATGTGCCCTGTTACCTGCTTGTACTGACTAGTCCCCACTTTCCAACAGCACATTCAAGGCCCTCCTACAAATGCATAAAGCTTTGGGAGTACACTTTTGATCTAAACTCGAATGGCCACTTGCCTGTCTTCATCAAGACAGTAGACATGAAAGACTTTTGGTTTTTAACTCAGACTTACATATGTTCCCTATTCTTCCAATTTTAGCCCACACAGTCTCTGAAGACACTTTGCATTCCCAACCTCCAAGATAAATTAATTATACTTGAATTTGAATTGTTGGTCATTTCCATCGCTATGACAAAAATGTCTGAGAAAATAAAGTTAAAGGAGGAGAGATTTATTTGAGTTTATGGCTTCAGAGGAGTCAGTCCATGGCCCCTTGGCTTTTTGTTTCTGGGACTTTGGTTGGGCAGAACATTGTGGCAGAGGGTGTGACTTCTTCCAGCCAAGCTTCACTGCTTAAATTTCCACATATTCCCAAGAGTGCTACAATGAGGACAAAGTCATGAACATACAGCCTTCAAGAACTTTCTGGATCCAAAATATAATGTACAGCCTTCCCAAACAGTGTGCAAGGCAGGGAAAGCCCCAGTCAACTTCTGGGGCCTTGGTGGCCACCCTCTGCACCCCTAGCATGCTGTGGTAGCAGAGCTTAAACCCAGATATCTTCAGAAACCCCAGTGAGCCACCACTGCACATCCTAAACCAGCATGCGAGGCAGGCAGAGCCCCACGAAACTTTGGGGGCTTCAGTAGTTGCTACCAGCATGACCTGCACCCCATGCGATCCCAGCTAAAACCTGAAAAGAGTCAACTGCCTCAGGGACTCCACCCTCATCCCTTCCTGCCAGCATTCAAACTGGGCTGGGTCCTGGGCAACATCTGAAGTTTTTCTGACCATGACCTGCATCCTCCCCACATTTGTGGAAGCAGAGCTGAACCCGACAGCTTCAGGAACTTGAGTGAGTCTCCTGCACTCCTCCACCACAGGCACTGGAGCCAGCTGAATGAAAAAAATGTTCATGAGCATCTGGGACCCTCACCTTGCCAACACACACCAGCAGAAGACACACGGAGCACTGGGGAGTTTTGGACCCTTGCCCCACCACTTGCAAACAATTATGGAAATGAGGCTGAGTTCCAGGGAACCTCTGGATCTTCAAAAATGACAAAACAAAGGAGCAAAAGACAATCTCAGAACTCTACACCAACCAGAACAAGTCCAGGAGACATCAACACACAAGAGTCTGCAAGTCATACCCTGAAATTTCTGAAATGGCAGCAACTGAAGTAAAGAAACATCTCCATCAGGCCATAGAAGACATCAGCTCAGAAATAACCTCTCAGGTAAAAAAAGAAATGACAACAATAATGAAAGAATTGTTCAGCATATCAGCAGAAGACATTGATAAGAAAAAAAGGAGCATAGAAAACTCATGCAAACCTTGAGCAACCAATATAGGAAAGAGCTAGAATGCATGAAATAGATTAATGCAGATATCCAAGAAATGAAAAATTCCATTGAAAGCTAGCAAAACCACCTGAATGGAGCTGTAGATAGACTTTCAGGCCTTGCAGATAGCATTGACACTAACAAATGTGAAAGGAAGGATTTCTTAAAAACAAGGAACCAGGAAATAACAATTCAACAATTGCAAAACAAAGCAAAGAAAAACAATGTAAGATTGATAGGTATCAACAAAACATCAGGAGTCAACACACATGCCATAAAAAAGACTATTTGCAGAAATAATAGCAGAAAATTTCCAAGGCATGGGAAAGGAATCAGACATACAAATAAGTAAAGCATATAGAACTCCAATTAACCATAACCAAATTAAATCTATACCCACACAGATAGTGACCAAGATCCCAACAAAAGATAAGAATATTAAAAGCCATTAGAGAAAAGAAAAAGATCACCTATAAAGGAAAGCCCATCAGAATCATGGCAGATTTCTCAACACAAACCATCAAGTCAGGAAGGGCTTGGAGTGAAGTATTTCAGGTACTAAAAGAAAAAATTTCCAATCGAGATTGATGTACCCTGCAAAACTATTCTTCAAATTTAATGGAGAAGTAAAATATTTCTACAATAAAAAACAGCTGAAGAAATTCACGAGTGCCAAAGCAATCCTACAAAGAGTACTAAAAAACATTCTAGAAAGAGATAAAAAAGACCACAACTAAAACAACAACAACAGAAAGGACACCCAACAGAGCAAGCAATTAAACAGAGGGATAAAGGAGGATCCACCAGCAGGAAAATGACATGACAAAGATAAGCAAGTACATACCATGTATAATCATTAATGTAAATGGTCTCAATGCACCAATCAAAAGAACAACACTGGCAGAGTAGATCAAGAAACAAAATCCAACTCTATTCTGTATACAAGAAACACATGTAACTCAAAAGCAAATTCATAGACTGAAAATTAAAGGATAGAAAACAATACTCCACACAACAGGGACCCAGAAAAAAGCATGTATAGCTATTCTGTTTGCACATAATGTTAACTTCAAACCAAGAACAATCAACAGAGACAAAGAAGGGTACTACATACTTTTAAGGGGAAAACGTCAAGAGGAAGAGATAACAATCATAAACACCTATATACCAAATACAGCAGCACCCAACTATATAAGACATTTTAACAGACATGAAAAATGAAATAAACAGCAAAACGATCATAACAGGGGACTTTAATACCACATTGTCACAAAGAGATCGATCAATTAGACAAAAATTCAGCAAAGAAATAACAGAACTTAACCAAACTTGTGAACAAATGGACTTAGTAGACCTTTACAGAGTGTTCCACTTAACAGCATCAGAATACACATTATTTTCAGCTTCACATGGGACGTTCTCTATGCTAGCACATAGAACATGCTTAAGTAAATGCAAAGGAATTAAAATTTTCTCATGCATAGTATTGGATCATAGTGCAATGAAATTGGAAATTAATGACAAAAGAAATCACAAAAACTCCATAAACACATGGAAATTAAATAACACTATTCTGAACAACCAATGGGTCATGGATAAAATCAAAGAAATTAAACACTATTTACAATCAAATGAAAATGTACATACAACTTACAGAAACCTGTGAGATGCAATGAAAGCCGTCCTCAGAGGGAAATTTATAGTGGTGAGTTCCCACCTCAGGAAAACCGAAGAAGCACAAATAAACAATCTTGTGCTGCACCTCAAGCTCCTAGAAAAAGAAGAGCAAATCACACCCAAAGTCCAAATAAGAAAAGCAAAATTATAAAGCTCAGGGCAGAAATTAATGCAATGGAGACTAAAATGGCAATGAAAGAATTAATGAATCTAAGAGTTAGTTCTTTGAAAGGATAAATAAAATAGATCAAACCCTAGCCAACCTCATAAAAAAGGAAAGAAAAAAAAAACATGCAATAAGGAATGAAAGGGTGATATCACTACAGATCCTGTAGAAAGTCAAAAGATCATCAGTACCTACTTTGAGAACCTTTACTCTCATAGGATGGAAAACACAGAGGAAATGGACAGATTTCTAGATATATATGAATTACCAAAGCTGAATGAAGAAAATATAAAAATCCTGGATAACTCAATATCAGCCAGTGAAATGGAGAATATAATAAAAAACTTGCCAATGAAGAAAAACTCAGATCCTAATGGATTCATAGTTGAATTCTACAAGAAATTTAGAGCAGATTTAACACGAATTCTACTCAAACTCTTTAATGAAATTGAAAGGGAAGAAATTCTTCCCAACCCATTCCTGGAGGCAAGGATTATACTGATGCTAAAATCAGAAAAAGACCCAACAAAACAGAGAACCACAGGCCAATCTCCCTAGTGAGTATAGATGCAAAATCTCTCACTAAATATACTAGCAAACAGAACACAACAAATCATCAAGAAGATTATACACCATGACCAAGTGGGATTCATCCCAGGAGTGCAGGGATGGTTCAATATATGCAAATCAATTAATGTAATACACCATAACAATACAGCCAAAGGCAAAAATCACATGATCAACTCCACTGATTCAGAAAAAGCCTTTGATCAAGTACCACACTCATTCATGATAAAAAATAAAACCTACAGAAAATAAGAATAGATGGTCTTTACCTCAATCTGATTAAAGCTGTCTAGGATAAACCAGCAGCTAACATTGTACTAAATGATCAAAATTCAAAGTCTTCACTTTAAAATCAGGAACAAGACAAAGAAGTACACTGTCACTACTATTGTTGAATATAGATCTGGCAATATTAGCTAGAGCAATTAGATAAGAGAGAGAAATGAAAGGAATAAGGATAGCAAAGAAGAAATAAAATTATCATTATTTGCAGATGACACTATACATAGAGTACCACAAAACTCCACCAAAAGGCTTATGGATTTAATAACCAAATTAAGTAGCATAGCTGGATAAAAAGTTAACACTCAAAAATCAATACCATTCCTGTACACCACAAACAAACAGAGTGAGAGAGAAATTAGGGAAACCACACCTTTCATAATAGCATCTAAAAAGATTAAATACTTAGGAATCAATCTAACAAAAGAAGGAAAAGAGGGCTGGGGATATAGCTCAGTGGAATAAGCACTTGCCTAGCAAGCGCAGGGTCCTGAGTTCGATCCCCAGTACTGCAAAAAAAAAAAAAAAAAAAAAGAAGGAAAAGATCTATATAATTACACTACTCTGAAAAACGAGATTGAAGAGGGTATCAGAAAATGGAAAGATATTCCTTGCTCATAGATAGAAAGAACTAACATTGTGAAAGATATTGCTTGCTCATAGGTAGAAAGAACTAACATTGTGAAAATGGCCATACTCCCAAAATTGTTGGACAGATTCAATGCAATCTCAATTAAAATACCACTAGTGTCCCAAAATTGTTGGACAGATTCAATGCAATCTCAATTAAAATACCACTAGTATCCCAAAATTGTTGGACAGATTCAATGCAATCTCAATTAAAATACTACTAGTATACCTCAAAAATCTAGAGAAAACATTCCTAACATTCATCTGGAACCAGAAAAGGCCTAGAATAGCAAAGGAAATCCTGAGAAACAAAGGAAAGGCAGGAGGCATCACAATTCCTGACTGGAAATAATACTACAAAACTACTGTGATAAAGTCAGCATGGTACTGGCTAAAAATACAGACCTAAAGATCAGTGGAACAGATTAGAAGATATAGACATAATGACAAACTCAGCCACCTTATCTTTCACAATTGGGTCAAACATGTTCACCGGAAGAAAGACAGCCTCTTTAATAAATAGTGCTGGAAAAACTGGCTTTCCACATGCCAAAGACTAAAACTAGATCCATGTCTTTCATCATGCACTAAACTAAAGTCAAAAGGGATCAAACATCTAAATATTTGAACAGAAACACTAGATCTATTGGAAGAGAAAGTAGGTAAAAATCTTGAAGACATAGGGGTAGGAAGAGAGTTCATGAACAAAAATGGATCTGCACAGGAAATACTTCAAAGAATCAACAACTTGGATCTCATCTTATTGAAATGGTTTTGCATATCAAAATAAATCACCAATAGAGTAAGAAGAAAACACAAGAATTGGGAAAAATTTTAGCCAACTTCCCCTCAGAGAAAGGATTTCCATCTAGAACATACAAAGAAACTTTTAAAAAAAATTAGGTCCCCAAAATTTGAACACCAAGTCCAAAAATGGGCATCTGAGATGAATACACACTTCTCAAATGAAAAAATACTAATCACGAATAAATACATGAAAAAATGTTCAACATCATTAGTCATTTGAGAAATGCAAATTAAAACAACACTGAGATTCCATCTCACCCCAAAAAGAATTGATATCACTAAGTGTTACGGTTTCTGTCTGCATGTCCTCCCAAATCCTCATGCAGTTATGGGGTGGCTGTTAGAGTTTTTGACTGATCCATGATCAGCTGGAATTATGGATGTGAGAGCTATACCCACCCTAGGGCAGATCATTTGTATATGTAAAGGAGAGAAAGAGGCGGCTGGCTGCCATTCCTCCCTTCTTGTGCTTGTTGCTTTGCTGTGTACCGCCGCCGTGAACTGTAGCCCTCTGCCATGTGCCACTCTGCCTCAGAACCAGCCAAGTATGGACTGAAACCTCTGCAAACTATAAGCTAAATAAACCTTTCCATCCTTCATTTTGGGTGGCAGATATTTTGTCCCAGCAATGAGAAAAAAACAACCAAGACACTAAGAAATCAACCAATAACAAATGCTGGAGAGGCTGTGGAGAAAAAGGAACTCTACTGAACTATTGGGGGGAATGTAGATTGGTGAAGCCACTGTGGAAATCAGTTTCGAAATTCCTCACAAAACTAGGATTAGAAGTTCCACTTAAACCAGCTGTTCCCCTTCTGGGTATTTTCTCAGAAGAATTAAAAACATCTTTCCTCAGTGACATATATGCACCCATGTTTATAGCAGCACAAAATGTTATAGCTAAATCTTGGAAACAACCCAAATACCCATTAACTGAGGAATGAATAAAAAAAAGATGTGGTATTTTACACAATGGATATTACTCAGCTGTAAAAAAGGCAAACTCGAGGCTTTTGTAGATAAATGGATGCAACCTGAGACTATACTCATAAGTGAAATAAATCAGACCCACAAGTGTAAACATATTGTCTCCCTGTTGTAGGACAGGGAGACAGTAAATAAAACTCAAAACATACAATAGATGATATGAAAGGGAAAGAAATTGCTCAAAGGAAGGAACAACTGGGATGAGAGAAAAAATTTTTTAAAAAATATGGAGATATATATATATATATATATATATATAGAGAGAGAGAGAGAGAGAGAGAGACATAGATAGATAGATAGATAGATAGATAGATACATAGATAGATAGATAGATGTCCTGCTGATGTCTGATGGTATATTGAAAGGAAAAGTTGGTACTTAAATTTTTTTAGATTCTGACCAATTTTTCATGTTTATATCTGATAATCTGGGCAACTGATTTGAAGACAGCAATATACAATGGAACAACCATTGGTGAATTCCTATCATCTTGTCTAGTTAAACTCTGTATTACTGCTAATATTTTATCAAATAATTTTTAAAATTTTCTTTAATGATTTGAACCACCTTCCACTCTCACATCTCATAATCTGAGCAATGTAGTTAAAGATAACAATAGGTAGGGCTGGGGATATAGCTCAGTGGAATAAGCACCTGCCTAGCAAGTACAAGGTCCTGAGTTCAATCCCCAGTACCACCAAAAACAAAACAAAACATAAAGATAACAATAGGTAATATAACAGCCACTGTTAATTCCTATCATTTTGTTTTGAAACCCAGTACCAGTTTTAATGTTCTTGTTTCGTTTTGTTTATGTTTATGATGTTGGTATGCTGCTATTGTTCTTTTTTTCTTTTGCTACTCTTCTTAAAATAAAAAAATGCATGTTGTAAAATAATAGGTATATTTATCATATGTCCACAAAACATATACACGTTCCTCTCTTTCTCTCTTAGATTTGTATATACACATAAAGGAACTTCCTTTACTATTTCTTTCTTCTCACCGAGAATCAATGTTCATATGTAAAGGAATTTTGTTTTTGTGGTCAGTTATCGATCACAATAGATTTAAAATACATTTAGTAGTGAATATGGATATCCATCAGTGGTTTCATGGATAATGTAGCATAATGGCTCATGACAGTAATAAACAGTAATGATGACATCAGCTGACGCAGGATGCTAACTATGTTCTGTGACCTAATGGATTCTGTCTTTTTATGTTGTAGCTAGTTTTAGTAACTGTCCCCTTTTATGGAGTAGAACGCTAGATCCCCAACAGAGAATCACGGTTAGGGTCACTAGACTGGTAAATGGGAAGCTAGGATTGGAAGCCTGACTCCAATTACACAGCCCTCGACCATCTCATTACATTATGCTGCTTTACGGTTATGCACGACAGGGAGGAAAGTGCCGTTTTTACTTCATGATCAGTTAAGTCCTCGGTATGCCGGTTCTATTTTCTTCATTTGTCCACTCATATTCTTTAACACCCCTTCCTTTCAACCGCAGATATATCATCTTCTCCCACTACAGAAGGGTCTCCTGCGGGTAAAGGTTATTTTTCTTCAGAGATGGAAAATTTTATGAAAAGAATACAAGGAGCATACAATACATATACAAAAAATGAATATTAAACTGTACAATTTCCATCTCTGGCTTAGGTGTTGGGGAAAACTAGGGCTTTTCCTGACACACTGTACATCTTGTCTCTTGACTGACGTCCTTTCCCATGAGGATGACAGTGATGCAGTGGTCCTTTTGGGAAAGCTGAATCTAAGATACACTTTAACATGGTACCCACCGAGTCCATACATCTACAATTCGAAGATATCAATGGATAAAGCAACAACTACTGTTGAGACCATATCACCTTGTCTATAGATTAGTTGTGATTGTACTATTTTCTATGATAATGGGTGTCTGTTTGTCAATATGTTTTTGTACTTTTATGTTTCTAAAATTAAAAAAAAAAAAAAAAACATGGTACCCACCGAAACCATCACCCTGACATCTTGAATCTTTGCTGAATGTGATTGTTGAAAACCCAGAAAGCCCTGTGCTTGTAAACTGTTCCTTAGAGCGCCTTGGCTCTTGTTGCAGGTGCTTCTAAACTGATATCAAACAAAAGGACCACCAAGTGTTCTGAACCAAAAAGACTATTCTCTGCACAAATATGCAGAGCTTGTGTTTTCTATTAGGGCATCTCACAGTTAGGGACATTTTGCTGAGAGATGTAACATCTGCTATCACTCTGTGAGGCAGCTTTTTAAAACTAATTTTGAATCCTTGGATAATTAATTACAGAAGGTGCTCTAGTCTTATAAGCCATGTGTGTGTGCATGCATACGTGTTTGTGTGGTCATGTATGTCTGTGTACATATGTGGATAAGCATTCATGTGTGTCTCACCCATGGGACGAGACTTTTCCTTAGCCTACCAGAAATCCTGCAGTTCAGAAAGATGATGTGCTCTCCTTGGTAAAACAATCTATAAATTCCATATGAGTTTTTATATCATTTTGGTGAAAAATATTTTATATTTTTTAAAAGTCTAATTTGTCAGAGTGAGAACTAATAAGTTGCAAATAGCCAACAAAATATAATAGACAGTGACCGCCCCCCACACACTAGCATGGTTTCCTACACCAGTTACTATATAAAGGAGTCCCTGTTCTTAAACGAAGTAGAAACATCTCTTGGGCATTATGGAGACTTGGAAGTTCTACCTTAATTGCAGCCCACAAAGTAGCTGCCATAGTTTCATCAGTGCTGTGTCTTAGTCAGTTAAGGCTGTTAGACCAGAAGTTCCAAGCCTGGGTGGCTAGAACAACTGAGATCTGTTTCTTACAGTTCCAGAAGTTAGAAGTCTTTGGACCAAAGAGCCAGGTTAGTTGATTGCTGCTTGGGGGACTCTTCTTAGATGGTAGATGGATATGGTCTTCTATTTTCATACAGCAGAAAGACAGAAAGAATGCTGGTCCCCTGCTTTTAGAAGGGCACTGCCTTGATCCCATTTTTGTGCAGCCATAACAGCAACACCACACAGTGGGCAACAAATGATGAACATAGATTCATTGGCCCACAGATCTGGAGGCTAGGAAGTCCGAGATCAATGTGTCAGCATCTGGTGACAGTCATGCTGTGGCACTCAGGGCAGACAGGCAAAGAAGGTGAGGGTCAGGGGGGACCAAAAGAGGGAGCTCAAGCCTCCTGTCCTGGGGTAGCTGGCAATAATCCACTCGTGAGCCTTTCTGACCTCAGTTCCTCCTGTGAAGAGGCCCCAGCTCCAAACATTTTTGCACTGCAACTAAGCCTTGAAAGTGTATTGTTTTAGGAAATAGTTAAGCTAGAACAGGCACTCAGAGAAGATGAGTGAGAAGTTGAGTTACAGGAGAAGAATGCTGAGTTTATGAAATGGAACATTGTACAATGGACAGAAAGTAAATCTACCCTCTGCTTTGGGAAAGACAAGACCTCTCCTCTAGGACAATACAAACATTCCATTCCATGTGTGAGTGGTTCTGTATGAGGCAGAGACAGAGACAGGATCTCACTATGTAGTTCAAGACAGCCTTGGACTCACTGTGTAGCTCAGGTTGGCCTTGAACTCACAATCTTCCTGCCTCAGCCTCCTAAGTGCTAAGATTACAGATATATCCCATACATGGCTATACAAACATCCTTGAAATTAGAGTCTGGAACAAAAAGCATTAAATGTCCTTAATTTTAAGACATGCAAAAATGCAAGAGACTCATGGGAAATGATCTCTCAAATATTATTTCCCTATTTTCCATATCTTGCTACCGAGCTTTCTCCCTTTCCCACATACCTGCCATCCTATCACTCTGCATTTATGAGCAACACAAAGAGAGAGGAAAATGTTCAATCTGTCATACCAATAGTCATAATGGTCAGTTTGGTTTGGCTTTACAGATGACTTGGTTACTTGTGCAGAAATTGGTTAATAAAGCTGCCAAAAAGAGTCATGTGAAAAACAGCATAAGGGAAATAGTCCTCATAACCAAGGTTTGAAGGTCAAAGCAGAAAGGCAAACCCAGGTGAACTTCCCAAGGCTGGAGCCATAGGCTCAGGAGGCCACAGGTCCTGTTCCAGAACAGTCTGAATCCAGAGAGGCAGTAAGCAGGTAGGCAAGTGCGACTCTAACACAAGGAACAGCAGTGAAGAAAACCTTAGGACTGGCCTCCTGGTTATTTTCAGCTCAGCTGGGCCCTAGATCCACTTTCCCTCCCTCTGGCCTCTCTGTCTGCCCCAGAGGTCTACCCCATACCTCACTGCTCACACCCTGCCAGGTGGCTTCCACTGGGAGGCACCAGGGGCGCTGAAGTATTGATGGGAGAAAAAGGCAGGGACTTCCTTCCCAGGCCCTGCTTGGACCTTGGTTCCCAAAGCTCAGCTCTTCCAGCCACCCCCACCCCTGGTTCTCACTGGACTTCGGAGGTTGATGACTAGAGAGAAAATGGCTGTCACTGTTGGTGTCTCAGGCCTCGAATTCCTCAGGGCTTTGCTTCACTCTCCTCACATTTCTGGAAGCTTCTTTAATCTTTCATGTCTCTTGAAACCCTGTTTGTGTTACATCCTATCGCCTGCTAGCCTGAGAGTTTAACTGAGAGCTAGAGAGAGAAGTTAGAACTCTATTCTCAAAGGGCCTAAGATTATCCTGTTGATCCAATATGTCCCTTGAAGCCTAGCAGCAACCCAGGAGGTAGAAACAATCCCTGGCTCCAGGAAACTCATGAGAGAACTGTGGCACAAGAATTTAGTAGTAAAGGAACCCAGTTAAACCAAACAGCAGACCCCAAAGCCTCTATCCTTGTGGACAGGGTGAGGCACATCTCTGAGTTGCCACCCCACACTCTGTGTAGACAGAGCCTGTTATCAGTCAGAGACAGACACATTGCCTCTAGGAGACAGTTGGCAAGAGTAGTTGAAGTGAGGTCAGAGTTAGGCTCTCTGAAGACTCACAGTCTTAGTCCAGGGCTGGTCTCACATGGAGCTCTAGGTTGAACCCATTTCTGAGGTGGAGACTCCTTGTGAGAATCAAGGGGTGTGGGGACACAGTGTCAACCAGTCATTACGGCGTCTAGGTGTCAAGCTAAAATTTTATGTTCTTTATAAATGGCTATGTTCATCTGAGAACGGAGAAACAATCCATTGCATGCTGTATTTAGTACTATTCAGAACTAATTAGAGTGTCAATGTTTTCTGAAAGAGAGGGTGTGTATTAGTAAAATTAACTAAATGGAGTCAAACAGAATGAACAAAATGAAAATAGCACGTACAGCTGAGTAGTGGTCCGAGTCTCAGATGTCTGGCACTATTAGCTTTCCAAAACAACAATGAGCATGAAAATAAGAAAAATAAGAGGTTATTAAACCAAAAGAATAAAAATAGCTCACAGCATATTTGGAATCATTTAATGACCAAAATGAAAATCTATCTCACTGACTTATAATTACAAATAAAACTCAGTTCTCACTGGCACCAAAGCCCAGAAGGCCTGGAGAAGTAATAGCAATTTGTTAAGTGATGGGTGAAATAATATTTTGAAATATCTGTGTACTGGTTCATTTCAGAAAGACAGCTGGTGACTTGCATTGTGAATGCCATGTGGCCAGAAGAGAGAAAAAAATTAATGAATATTGGTGTGAGACTGAGATGAGAATTGACAGCCAGCCGCAGAAATCCCTGCTAGGGAGGAGGCAGGAGAAACAGCAGTTACTGGGATCCGGCCATCAGGGAACACCACTGAGGAGGCAGGCACAGTTCAGCTTCCAAGGACATCTGCCCGTGTCCTGCTTGAGCCACTCCAGCCAGCAGAGCAGAGCAGCCTCTAGTCCCCAGCAGCTCTGACCCCTGGGGCACACTTCTCACCCCTCCACTCAAGTCCTACCTGGCATCTGTGCCACTGGTCTTACAAGCTCTTCTGGAGGAAAAAGTAAAATTTAGAAATAGTGCTTCTGGTTTCCTCCTCTTAGACATTATCCACGAACATTTAGACCTCAAAATACATGAGTTTTGAAAGGAAGAAACCTGTTTATTTTGCTTACTCTACTCTGTGAAGCTAATTCGACCCTGGAATCTTTTCATGTCTTTCTCAAGAGAAATGGGACGTGCCACTGCAGTCTGTCTCCCTAGGGCAGACACGGGTGTATCAGCGCGTCATCACGTCCCTCGGAGACTGGAGATTGTTCTACAGGGACTATGTGCATGGTGGATTCAGCCTAGATCGAGGAACAAGGTACAGCAAGTTACCTGGGTAGAAATGCTGGAGTCCTCAGTGTCCCCAGGCTGTCAGGGAAACAGAGAGGAGAGAAAGAAAAAGAGAGAATGAAAGAATGGAGAGCAGTCCCAGGCAGAAAGATGCATAAGGTCAGCATAAGTGATCCATAGGAGAGAAGGAGAGGGGTCACTTAGGGCTTGGCCTCACTCTCCTCCTTCCCCACTACTGATGCCTGGGCTCCATGCCAGGGCCTGCTTTTCTAAGGACAGGGAGCAAGGTGGTCCTGCTGAAACTCAGGGGGGTCAGCATCCCAAGGTGGGCATGGTGGGCACTGGGCATGAGGGCCAAAGGGGAGATACCCAGCACAACATCCTCAGCTACCAAGTTGGACCCTCCTAAATTCAAGGGAAATAATCTGTGAAATTCTATTACAATTTCAAAGACAAGCATAGTCTTTGAATATGACTGGTCTCAAAGAGCAGTCATGTTTGGGTGGGTTGGTGTGTTGTTGCTCATCCTCACCATGAAATGAAGCTGCCCTCTCAGCAGCCTCCGAGTCTAAGCTGTGGCCTTATTTTGTTCATGGAACCAGATAAATTAGAGTCTCATGATGTGTTTCATCTAAGTACTGCTCAGCAAAAAAGAAAATTCAGAAAAGTTGGTAGGTCTGACTCAAGCTTACTGAAAGGTATATGAAAAGTTACTTGGCTGGACTTGCAGAGTGAATCACAGAACTAGGAGAAAAAACACAAGGAGCTAACTGGGTGCCATAGGCAAATATTTTGGTAAAGGTCAACTTGCATCTCTGTTTAGGGAAATGACGTGGGTCTATGGTTCATGTTTTGAACTGTAAAGTACCTATTCCATCATTCCAGTACAGGAATATTTTAGTGTGAACACAGTAACCCAGAGTGTGAAGACCTTGGGTTAGTCCAAGCCCCTCAACTAATATTCCTGAACAGCCCCCACCCCCGTGTGTGTGTGTGTGTGTGTGTGCGCATGTGTTTGTATATGCACACTCATATAATAGTTGGGATTGAACCCAGTGTCTTAACACTGGACTATAACCCCACTGCACACACACTCCTTTTATTTATTGATTTATTTTTTGAAACAGAGTAGGTCTAAGTCCCTAAATTGCCCAGGGTGGGCTCAAACTTAGCATTCTCCTGCGTCCTTATTTTATTCCAGGCACTGGGATAAGAATCGTATATGTTCTATAATAGCAATCTTCATGACACACTTCACCGAGCTGTAATTGTTAAGTGAAGACCCTGGGACACCCACCCTGCCCAGCCTCTCACGCAATCCAGCACTAAGTATTAGCTGCTGAAGTTACTTATTTTCACTATTAGGGTTAGTCTTCCTTCTCAACCTCTGCCCTAGAGTTAATAAGCAAACAAAGTGCCTCTGGATTTAAGCAAATATAGCTAGGTGGAGCTCATACATGCAGTAATACTGTAGCCATCCATTAAAATCAAGAGTAACAGACGTATAGGGTGCTTCCCAGTTAGCTGTGATGAATTGTAATCATTACCTACTGCAAACAGGTGCTAATAAAAATGAAAATTTAAAAAGTCATTTTAAAATCTTAAAAAATTATCAAGGGAAAAAGAGTGAAATATAATGGTACGTTTAAAAAATATAATTGTGAAATCTTCAAAAGTGTCACACCTGTACTAATTTATGGTAATTTTATAGCAGAAAATACCCCCCCCGGGCCAGTATACTTCAATTTCTGTTAGTTGCCCAGGTAACCTCCAGTTTACTTCAGTTCCTGTTACTTCTGTCTCTTAGAAATGGCTGGTCACAGTGATGCGCATTGTAAGAATCAATCTCCAATTGACAAGCCATTCTGCTTCTGTACTTCCCCTTCACAATGCCATTAAAAACCTCTCTCCCTGAGCCTGATACTTTGGGAATGAATCCCTATCAGAGCCCATTGATGTAAATAAATCTGCCTCCAAATCCTGGGTGATGTTTTGGAGTTTCTGTTTGCCACTGCAATTTAGTGTAGGAATCTAACATAGGAATTTAGTATAGGAAAACATTTCTGATTATTTTCTCTAGCTAGCATAGCTAGAAAAAAATATTTCAGAACCGTTCATATTCCAAAGGAAAATAAACACTTGATCAAAGAATGGGCTTTGAAGATGCAAGTAGTTCTCAAGTCAATAAAAACAGTAAACATCATTTATTCGTTTGCTTGGCTATGCACAATTGCTAACTTCCTGTTATAGTCCAGACAGATAAGACATCATGAGAAATATTACCAAAAATTTATTATGTATCTGTCACATGGAAACAGTATTTCTGGACTGACTTTGTTGCTGGTGCTGTATAGGTAAGACCCCCTTCATAAGAGAACATCCTGTTTATATGGGAAGGCCTAGAATTGGTGAAAGTAATCTAAGACAAGGGTATGAAGGAACCTTCTCTGGCGTGAACATGTGCTGTGTCCAAGCAGAGGTGTGGGTCACATGTAGAACCTACTACGTGTTAGGTGGACACAGTGCAAAGTGAACGCAGGAGTTCCTTGTTCAAATGGGTTTATTTTTATAAATTTTCCATTTCCACCTGCTATTTTCTATGAAAAATTCCATCTTTATTTTTTATGATATATTATGGTCTTCAATAAGATCATAGCTCCATTAATGAATTTTAAATCCAAGCCTGAAGTTGAAGTACTCCTCTAAAAAGTTCTCTCCGTTTTATAGAACTGTTATAATAATCATTTGTTCTTTTTTCCATTCCTTACTATGATTTTATGTTAAATAGTTCTTTCAAGAATATTTCCTCACATCACAGTGTTCTAGAGTAGCGTGTTCATGGGCTTATGGAGAACTTGCATAGAAAAGGCAAAGCAAGATTCGACATATTATAATCTTGTTGCATTTTGTATAACTTACTTCCTCAGCCAAACCATAGACTCTCAAAGAAGTAGGCCGTGACTTTGTAGCCCTATTTTTGGCTGTAACGCTGTTGAATGCAATGTCCAAACTGCCAGAGGCAGCACCGGCTTCAACACCCTTTCCTTAAATCTGGAATTGGTATTTTCTGAGAACTGAGAAATTAAATTCATTCTGAGGGTCACGAGGTAAAGATGTTTCACAATGAATCCGTGTTAATTTTACTTAAACTTTCTGAAAGCACCCAGAAAAGCTGATTGAGTCTCTGATTAGATTCACCTTTCTAAAGTGCAGTACAGAGGAATTCTGAATGTTGCTGAATTCACTCTAAACAGCTGTACTTCTTAGTCTTTGAAGAATTTGAGTCATCCAGACAAGTGGGCATTAGTGAGTACCTGAAGTCTGAGCTGGTGAATATTTCCTCTTTCTCCATAGCCACGAGGTGCAGTGTCCTCTGTAAGTCACATACAATTGTCACCTTCTTGGTGTTATTGTTCTTTATAATCATTTGTTCCTATGAATAAGGATGGTGTTTCTTTGCACTCACTTTGTTGACAAAGATGCATCGTGAATGTTTTCAAAGTTGGCTTTTATTTTCAAAAGTGACTGCGGTGGTATCTTGGTTACTTTTCTCACATTGCTGAGACAAAATACCTGACACCCAGAATTAAAGAAGGAAAGGTTTGTTTAGCTCACCATCTTTGGAGGTTTCAGTCCATACTTGGCTGGCTCCATGGCAGCGTGGCACATGGCAGGGGGCAACCATTAATGGTGGTGGAAAACAGTAAAAGCAATAAGAGTAAAATGGAGGAACAGAGGCAAGCAGCCTCTTTCCCTCCCTTACACTGTATACAAACTACCCTCCCCGGGGCAGGCGTAGCACTCACATCCATAACTCCAACACTAAACCATAAATCAATCATAAACTCTAAATGCCCGCCCCATGCCTGTATGTGGCTTTGGGAGTACACCCAAACATAAACCCTAACAGGTGGTTTCTCTTTGGGATTGTTTAAAGTGAAGCTAGGTCCTTTGTACATAGTCCGAATATCTTCAGGCCTCTCCAGTTTGTGATAAGGCCTTAAGAACCATTGAATCAAAATTTTACTGGCTAAGCTTGCACTGTCTACCAGGCACACTCAGCCTGCAGGGTTCTTTATGAAAATATCTGAGACTCCCCAAGGATATTTTCATGTACCTCACCCAAATGTCCTTTTTATTGATTCTGCTGTTTCTGCCACCACTGCTGAAAGCTTGCTCTGGACAGTCTCTGCATACAGACACACACAGTCCGTTGGTTGAGGACTCAGGCACTACACTCCTGGCTTCTACTCTTGAGTCTAGAGATGTATAGTCACTGGTATCCTCTAACCATAGCAGCACATTCTTTTGCTTCAGTACTGCTTGATGGCTTTTAAACAGGGCTCCAGAGGGGCAGCCAGGCTGATAGCTCAAGTCACCAGCATTGTCACCTGCCTAGTTCCTTGAGTAAACAGGGGATGAACATCCCTCCTGTAGGGCATGATCAGTGAAAAACATTCACTAGTGAGGTGACTTAGTCCTCCAGGCATTAAGTAGTGAAATAACTCCTTTCATTAGCAAAAATGTCCCTGTCTTTTTTCAGGTACATAAACCCAACCCAGAGTCTAAGAGGGGAGAGCTTCATACTATTAGCTGTGTACGTGGAGCTGCATCTCCTTAAGACACCCAAGGTCTAGTGTAGATTCTCCTCAACTTTCCTGTATCTTTTTCTTGGGATTAATGCCCTCTCAAGACCCTGCTGATTCTACTTGAAATTTACTCCTGTGCCCTCAATTTGCTAGATAACTTTATGTAGGTTTCTGTATTTGTGGATTCTGCAGCTGTGGATTCAACCAGCCATGGACTGGAAATGTCTGAAAAGTAATTGTGTCTGTACTGGCATTGTACAGATTTTTAGGGGTCATTATTTCCTAAAACACACAGCCTAGCCACAAGGTAGGCAGCATTTGCATTGTGTAAAGAATCTGGATATGTTATAAAATGTATGGGAGCATGTGAAGAGGTTATGTGCAAATACTACAGCATTTCATAAAGGACTGGAGCATCCATAGCTATCTGTGGGGATCTTGGACCCCCAAGCCCTTACATAGTAAGGGATGGACAACCATGTGTGGTCACACTGCAGGCACTCCTCAGCACCTATGAAAATCAGTTAGATATGGGTGGGGGAGTGCTTTGCAAAGGTTTCCTGCAAGTCAAAATTTCCAGTCATAATTATACACTACTTGTTGGGCATGACCTTCACAGGTGACCTCTGGATGCACTAGTGAAACTGAGGTTCTCGCTCATGATTCAGATGTACTTTTATTAAAGATAGAGAGAACAGAAGTGAAGGGGGAGTGCCTCACCTTCCAGGCCAAAAACAACCCTGTCACTTGACAGATGTATCATCCATATCAAGCTACGAAATACTGTGCCGACTTAATTTCTCTTAGAGATTGAAGCAGGCACAACAGAACGCTCACTGCATGAGGGGTGTGAAGAGGAAGAGCCCGGAAGCCCTCTGCTCCTCGTTCCTCAAGCCCTTTAGTTTATTCTCCATTTATTGCACTCTCCAGTCTAGCTATTGCAAACACTGTGGTTTAATGACACCCCCCATCCGTCAGCTGAGCTCATGTCTCAGGTGTGTTTGTATATTTTTCTCATTCAGTAGGAGTGGTTGTGTGACATCTTGCATAGCACTTTTTTTTTTCTTGGCCTCTCTTTTAAAAACCATTTGTATTAATCCAGAGAATATAGTCGTAGCTGTGCCATCCAGCTTTACCTTCACTGGACCACGCAGTGGCCAATACCAGCATCAGCTCACAAAAGGAGAAGAGACCAAGGGAGATAGGGCAGGGGC
Source organism: Dinomys branickii (assembly GCA_004027595.1). Classification (NCBI taxonomy): domain Eukaryota; kingdom Metazoa; phylum Chordata; class Mammalia; order Rodentia; family Dinomyidae; genus Dinomys; species Dinomys branickii. Next base: position 39,716 of record PVLD010011592.1, read on the forward strand.
CTTCTGGCACATAAACCCTCTTCAGAATATGTTGGTGGTGGGCACATCTGGTCTCTAAAACAGTGGCAAAGCAGAACAAATTTGGATTCACTGGTATCGTGTAATGATTGTAAAGGTCAGTATGAGGCAAGGTGAAATCCCAGCATTAGATGTCATTGGAACCGGAAGGGACCTTCTAGATCAGAGATTTTCCAACCATGTTGACTAAAAATAGTGTATTCTGGCACTAAGAAACTTGACATCCCGATTCAGTATCCCTTAGAGTCCACCATAGATGTGTCTGAAACAAAAGTACCACACGTATACACATACAAACTAATAATATTTACAGCTACTATAGAAACACATTCTTATTCTCCACTTGACTTTTGGTTCACTGATTTAGCATTGCATTCATAGCTGTGACCAGAGTTGCAAAATACTGTGCTAGGTTATCAGGTTAATAATATCCCTTAGGTACTGGGGCCTGATCGGGTCCACAATCTCCTGAGTGAGTTAGGCAAAGGCTAAATAAAAAGAGCAGAATGGAATGATTTCAGGGCTCCAGGAGGATCAAAGCCCTCTCACAGAATCTGATATACTCACAGGGCTAAGACCAAGACCTTCTCCAGTGGCCTTTATTTATTTGGTTATCAGAAGAAGGGAAGGGAGTACTCAAGAAGGGCGGAACCACTCAAGGACTTCTCCATGTAAGGTATTAAATACCCAGGAGTGCAATACCTGAGGCTATAGTCTTTATTTAGTTGAGACTGGATCCAGATTTCCTTGCCTATGATCTTGTCTTATCCTTTGAGGCTTTCTGGCTCCACTACAGATTTTAGTACGGATTAATGACCCACAGAGGTTTACTTCTTATGAGTCCAGCATTTCCAGATAAGGAGCCTAGGCCTTGCACAGACTCACAGGTAAATGTGAAAAGCCAATTGCTTAATTTAAATCCTGCTCAAGACTGCTTTGTAGTGGTCTCCATCACTAGACCACTGTGACCAACCATTCATTCTACAGAAGATTTCTCATAGCCCTAGCAATGAAGTGAATTTCACAACAATGAAGACTACTTAGGCCCAAAGCACAGGCCTTCTGATTCTTTTATCTATGACTTCTTCTCAACACCAATGTACATTCAGTGGCCCAAGGCATTAGTTACTTGATGTTTCACTTGGGTAGTATGTATGCTGGGCTGCACCAGGATTATGATTGTTATAATACAGTAATTTTGAATATGAATGGACATAAAATTTTTATTGTTTAGATCATGACTGATACATACAAAATCTTTGATGTCACTCATAGTATCCATGCAAACAGAGAGCCAACACTACATACTGTGTGATGAAATTCAGAATGACGCCCAAGAACATGAATTTGAGGTTTCTTGTCTCCTGATAGAGATCAACTTCCTTGATTCTCTGGTAGACAAGCTGGGGTGTAGTGCAGTGGTAGGGCATGTTCCTGGCATGTATGAGGTCCTGGGTTTCATCCCCAGACAGCAAAAAACAAAACAGGAAACCTCAAAGCCACTTCACGATGAGACAAGGCACTGTGTGGTCTCAAACGAATTAACCAGGGGATGCCTTTGCCTCAAGTAGAAAAGCCTTCCTTTCAGAAAGAGGTGTGGAGTGTTCTTGTCTCCTAACTGGTCCCTGGTTGAAATTGAGTGCCCGTTAGGTCTCTCCCCGGTTGAGACCTCTTTTGTTTAGCATTCTGGTGCACTCCCTCCCTTCTCCCCTTCCTGCACCCTTTTAGCATAGAGTGTGTATGTTGATTGCTTTCCCAGTGAGCGGTACTGAATTACTATGAGCTCCTTGCCCCAGCCCTAGGCACACATTACCAAAGCCAGGGGCCAACCAGTTATTCTACAAGTGGCTTCACCAGACCATCTGCGTTAGGCTCATCGTGGACACATTAGGAAGGCAGAGACTGAGTCTTGCTGCCACCCACTAATGTGGATTCTCAAGGCTCTTTCCTTTGTGTACGCTGGGTGACCCTGTGGGCAGACACTCATTGCTATGGTTTGCATATGTGTCCTTCAAAATTCAGGCATGAAAGCTAGTGACTAATATGATGTTAGTAAGAGGACTTTAAAGGTGATGTTAGTAAAGGTGATGCTAGATGCTAGTAAGGACTTTAAAAGGGGACTTAGTCAAGAGGCCCCATCACCTCATGGATCCTTTTATGGGGCTGTCTGCAGCACCGGGCCAGCCTGCCCTTACCGTGTGTCATGCAAAAACAGTTTTTCCTCCCAAGACAATGCAGCAATGAAGCAGTCTGGAAGCAGACAGTTCCCCTCATCAAGCACCTTGACCTTGGACTTCCGAGGCTGCAGAGCCGTGGAGACCCATATTTCTGTTCTTTATAAATCACCGTCTAACAAGTTTTGTTGCGGTAGCATAAACAGATTAAGACCCTCCTCACTCCATCTCCGGTAACTGTCGCAGAGTAGACAGTTAAGAATTCTTGTGGACTAAGCAGCCTCCTACCTCCTCATCTTCAGTGTCTGTGGCACCTGATAGTCTACACTTCTGAGCAGCTCAGTGAGGAGCCTGGGTCTGGAGCAGGCTGCTTTGGCCATGTGCCAGCTGTTCAAACACAAAGGAATCTCCTACCATCTCTGTGCATAAACTTGCTCAGCTGATAAAACAGAGGCTACCACTACCTACCACATCTGATTGTGAGGATGGCATGAGCTTGCACATGAAAGTGTTAGAACATCGGACAAGTGCTAAGTGCTCCATACGTATTACACATACGCCCCCTAAGTGTCAGTATGCACTAGACATCTTCTTAGATGTTCTCTGCTCCGGTCCTTTAAACCCCTTGCACCATCAAATTTTTTCACAGATAAGGAAGCTAAAGGAATGAAATTTTTCATTGTCTTGCCAAAGTTGCAAAGTTGTGTGTGGACCTGGATTTGGGCCCAAGTCCAAGGTCCTCTCCAAACAGCTACTGCCCCTGCCCCTGGCTTTGGTGACACCTCCTTTCTGTGGACAGAGCTGCACTGCCCCTGGGTATTGACAGATGCATCTTGGCTCCATATACACTGTGCCAGCTGCTCAGTGAAGTACAATTTTTTCGTCTGGTCATTGCTGTGTGGTATGCAAGGAAAGCAAGAAACACTTCCTGCATATTCCTCCCTCCCAGGCTTTCTTGGACTCAACAGTACTGACACTTGGAGCTGGGTGCTTCTTTGCTGTGGAGTTTGTCCTGGGCATTGAGGCGTATTTACCAGCTTTTGTGCCCTCTGCCTACCAGATGTCACTCAGCCTGTCTCCAGACATAGTCAGATTTCGCCTGGTGAGCAAAAACCTTGGTTTTATTTGTTCTGTCTTGTTCTATCTCCCTCTTTTTAACCACCTCTCTATCTAGCTTCCTATCCGCCATTTAGTCTCTTACCCAGCTTTCTATTTAACCCCCAGGACAGGCAGAAGTAGTCTCCCTGAAAATGCATTCTTTCCTGGTGCCTGAAGTTCCACCAATGCAAATTAAAGCACAGCCTTGAACAGTCTTAAAATGCAACTCTATGGAAGACATTGCATATTATCAGGGATTGAAAATGATAAGGTTTTAGCTTTACTGAATCATTTTTGATGATATGTTGGGGATAGGATAAACACAAGAGGGCTGGGGATATAGCTCGGTGGAATAAGCACCTGCCTGGCAAACACAAGGTCCTGAGTTCAATCCCTGGTACTGCCAAAATAAAAGGATAAACACAAGACATGATTGTATGTTATATATCCAATAGTACTTAATACAATACTTTGTGTATAGTACATACTTACTAAATATTTATTGAATGAATGAATAGATTAATGAATAAATTTATGAATAGGCTCAAGAATGAGTAAGAGAAGTAGAGACGCCAAGAATAGACTGCTTTTCTAAGAAATGTTATAGGAAGCAGAGCTGGAAATAATTTTATTTTTTCTAATTCCAGAAGGAAATCTAGATAGCTTCAAATTGGTTGGAAAAAAATAGGAAGCAATGAAGCAGGAGATATCATCAATTTAGAAGGCTGTCTAGCTCTGGAAGGAGTGATGTCGTAAAGGGCTGGGATACATTTTCCATTTTTTTTTTGACACTACCAGGGATTGAACTCAGGACCTTATATGCTTGCCAGGCAGGCACTTATTCCACGGAGCTATATCCCCAGCCCACATTTTCCAGTTGAAAGGGCTGTCTTTACAAAAATATTATTTCTTTTCCTTTCCTTTATCTTTCAGAACAAAACTTATTAATGGGAAGAAGCATGATCTTTCCCCAATTAATGCACATGGTAGAAGAGAGGCGGTGTGTGTGCTCCCCTCTTACTTGTTTTAAGTTTGCAGTGGCTTGAGTTAAGCTAATCTACTCTTGCGCAGTTGCCATTTGCAATTAAGGACCATTCAGCAACAGCCATCAGCACCTGCTATGCATCTTAATTTTTTTTTAACACCTGGAATTATTTTCAAAGGTTCTATTTCTAAATTACAAATATCCTTTTAGAGAGGACACATCCCTAATTTGCAAAAGGAGATGGTGTATCCTCTAAAAAGCAGATGCTGGCTTGTAAGCTTGTGTTTTAGTTTTAAATTCTGTGCATGAAAATAAAGCACTTATGGAAAGGCTCCTACTTTCTGTGTTGGATAAGGACAGCTTGCCAGAAAATTAGCTTTTTGTTTGTTGTTGAAATTTGGAGATTTCAAAAGCAATTTATGTGTTTGTCTGAGGCCAGCTAAATTTAATCTGTTTGACAAGGATAAGTTACAAATGACTTGTTTAATAGATCCACTGGAGGGGATGAAATGCAAATTCAAAAATGGCGAGTACAAGACTGAGTCCTCTGTTCTTTGCCAATAGAAGAAATGGCTGAGCGGATTTTGAGTACCCTTGCTGGGCTAAAGCAGGATCAGCACAATAATGCTCATAGCGAGAGGGATGATTCTTTGCTGTTTTTGATAAGCCTTTGCTAGGATTCAAGCATAAATGGAAGTTGGGTACTAGGTTGGTAGAAAGGGGGCCACAGTTTTCCTGGAGCCCCGGGAGTTCAAAGTGCTGTAAAATATGAGTTCCTGCAGGCATGTGTTACACTGAATTAGAAATATCTGCAGGGTTTGCATCTCCTCCCTTGTTCCAGGACCACTGAGATGCCAGGTCTGAAGCCTACTGCCAGGCTATCCCTGCCAATCATGCCTACCTCTCATGACCACTTGTTAGATCTTAGCGCATGGTTAGTAATGGCACCTAAATTACAGAATTTCTACTAGGATGCAATCAGTAACCCATGCAAAGATTGAGCACAGTGCCCCAGAATAAGACCTCAAGTAAATGTAACTACCATGACTTTTCCTTCCGATTTTTAAAAGCAGAAAGTACAAAACGTTCAACCCATGTAATAGAAAGACACTTGGGACATAGTTTTAGCACTAATTTTTAGTTCAAAAAGCCTGATTAAAAAACAGGTGAGCAAACAAACAAGCAAATGATATGCAGCAACAGCAACAGATTTTAAATCTTCTGGGGTAGATAGGATGTAGTCTGTTCATCTAAGAACTGAGCTCCCGGAGTGGGGGCTTTGGCAGCTGCGGGAGTCCTGTGCTCCTGGGATGCATGGGTGTGTCTGCGTCTCTGCTGAAGCCACACTCACGTCACAGTTTGGTTCCTTGCACTTGAGCATACCCTGGGCAGGAGGGGCCCAAGCACCTTGGGAAGAGAATGGATGATGTCACTGAGCCTAGATACAAAAACATGGGAGTGGTGGGAAAGGCTAGCCACTGGGGAGGAATTCTTGATGACTTACAATATTATTTGATTCTGATTTGGAGCTGGCAGGATCTCCTGGATTTGCATAATGTTCAAAGTTGAGCAAACTCACATTCAGCTGCCAAAAAGTAGGTGCTGTCATTCAAACGGTGAAAGAAAGTGACCGCTGGGGAGCCGACAGTTCTGTTAGCTGTCATGAGCAAAGAATGAATGAACTATGGGTCCCAGAGCTCTGAGTCCAAGAGAGGACCGGGCTGTGTCGGCAGAGACACAGTCTCTCTGGATCAGGGATTGCTTTTCTATAACATGGATGATTCTTCTTTTTTTTTCTTTGTCTTTCTGAGACAAGGTCTTTCTATGCAGTTCAGGCTGGCCTTGAGCTCACTTTATAGCCCACGCTGGTCTCGCACTCACAATGATCCTCCTGCTGGGCTTACTGAGAGCTAGGATTACAGGCATGCACCACCACACCCGGCTGCATGAATGCTTCTAAACTGATGGTTTCTGAGATTCCTTTTCTGATGAATAATTTGAAGACCAGCCAAAGTAATGAATACACGGGCAGATGGGAAGGTAAGCATGGATGTGAGAAAAAGAAAGAGAATGAAAGTATCTAAAAGTAAAGAAGAGTATGACAGCGAGTGACAGGAAAAGAAAACAAAGCCAGGGACAGACCAGTAAGAGAAAAGAAGAGATAAGGCAAGACAGGCACATGGTTGAGCAAACCATGCTTGATGCACAAGCACTGCCACTCTTTTATTGGTTATTGGTTAATGGAAGAGTTGTTTTAAGAAGACACCTGTGCTACATTTGTCTTCATTTAAAGGCTGCACAAGTCTCAGTTACCCAGTAAAATGTTGCTGTTAGAGAAATGTTAAAGGAACAGGATCATTTCAGTGAGCTCACTAGAGATTAAGTAAGGGTGGCAGGAATTTGAAGGTGGAGGGGCAGTCCAATGACTAGGAAAAGCAACAAGAAGTGCTCCTGCCTCTGCTCTGGGATGTTCCTGATATATGTATCCACGGGGAAAAATGGAGGCGCTTTTCTCTGATATCTCTAACTCCATACATGCAGTAAGTCTTCAAACTGTGTTCATTCCAGGGGAGTCCAGGGCTCCCAGAAGTCACCATCCAGCTGTTGTACATTGATATGTCCAATGCCAGCCGCCAAAAGTGTTTTTAAGTCAAAACTCTCAGGAAGGATGTGAAAGACACATATTTTGAATTTCTCACATGTGATCGGATGCACTAAATTATGATGGGTGTATCTGTTCATAAAGAGACTTTCAATCAGGTAAGGTTTTATTGTTCTGAACAATCTCTGTGGACTGTCCTAGCCAAAGTCTCTATCTTATGCACCAACAAGAGCCACAGGAAATGCAGATGGGGTCAGTGGTCAGAAGGAATACAATGCGGAACACCAAGCTGATGTTTATACAGAATCAGAAACTGAGCTTGTGCAGGAGGCATGTTCCCTGAAGTCAGGAGTCCTCCTGCCTACAGCTCCTGCTCGGTATCCACTGTACTGTCTACAATATGACCTCACCTCTAGGATCCTAACCAGTGAATCTGAGGAGCGCTCTACCATCTCCTGCCTTTCCTCAAAGGAACACCCCAGGGCTGGGGATATAGCTCAGTGGAATAAGCGCCTGCCTAGCAGGCACAGGGTCCTGAGTTCAATCCCCAGTACCGCCAAAAAAAAAAAAAAGAACAAAGGAACACCCCAATTCCAGCGGTGAGGCCACTAGCCCTCAATGTGGGAGTCACGTATCCTGGATGAACTTGGGCCTGGCTTTGAACACAGCACCATGGCCACACCAGGGGCTCGTTCCCTCTGTCCCAGACCTGCGCTCTCAGCTGCACCATGTTTCTATGTCTTGGCTACCTCATTCCACTGGTCAGGGGTTAAAGCAAAATTCACCACGGCCTACTGTATGGCCCAAGAGGAGGTGCCAAGGGTTTCTGTTATGTGTACATTGGCTGGCTGGTGACACTTTACGGGTTCAGCTGACATCTACGATTACTTTTATTAGCTCAGTAAAAACCTTAATAAAAGTCAAAGAAATAATTTTATAGTTCAATCACCTAAAGACAAAGACCTTAGATATATCCCCATTGATGAATTATATACCCCATTATAAAGGGAGAATTGGCTCATGGGCCCACAATTATTTGCAGAGGTCATGTTTCAGCAAAGTTTCTAGAAGCCAATATTGTCTCCTTAAGTACAATTCCTGACAAACTCTTCTTACGGGTTCAGTTGTTCCCATCTGCACACTTATTCTGGAATGTGCTGTACATACGGCCTTGGCATCACCTCCTAGAAGAGTAGGTGGGGTATACATCCCCACCCAGCTGATGGAAAATTTGGTGATGTGATTTGATTTGACTGATGATATTTTAGCAAATGTCACATGAACTAAGATTCCAAATATGTTAGCAGGACTAGGCACAATTTCTTGTCCTCCTGCCATCTAGATGAGGAGAGCATCACGCTCTGGGAAGCCACAGGCCCTGGGATGACAGACACAGGACAGAACTAAAGTCGAACTTGAGCCGCCACAGTAAGCACAACTACCCTAGCCAAGCAGCAGAGAGATGTGTTTGTTATTGGGGGCTACTGAGATTTGGGGGTTGTATACTAGCACTGTCATTATAGAATGTTGGCTACTATATCCGAATGCTGTTTCCTTTTCTGAATTCAATTTTGAGCTAAGTGTATAAATTCTCCAATCCTTTCAATAAATGACACATCAGAATAGCTGTAATGGGACTGCCTCTCCCTCATCTCAATCAACATCAAGGACTTTTTAAGTAGATTTGTGTTTCTTTTGGAAGCATTCCCATGGTGGGTCTTAGAGAAAAAAGCTGAAAAACTTCTCTAAACTTCTTCTTTTCTTCCAAGTACACATAACTTTTTAAGTCTCATAACTCAGCTCCAAGGTAATTCTTGACATGGGTTCGGAGAGGCAGTCTGGGTGCTGTTACGGTAGATAGCACTATGAGTGCAGAGATGCAGTACAACTTTTTTTTTTCAATTTTAAAGAAAAAAAGAATGATAGCAAAATACAAACAAAACAAAGCAAGGACATTAAAAATGATATGGGGTTTGAAACCAAATGATAGGGATGAACAGTGGTTGTCGTATTACATATTGTTATCTTCAGTGAAGGTGCTCAGATGACCAGATGTAAGAATAGAAGCTTGATCAAACCACTAAAGGGAATTAGAAAATAATAATTTAAAAGAAATAGTTTTACTAGACAGGACTGTAGGAATTCACCAATGGTTGTTATACTGCAAATTGTTGTCTTCACATAAGTTGCTCAGATTGCCAGATATAGGCATGCAAAATTGGTCAAAATACAAAACAGCTTTTAATCTTCAGCTGTTCCCCTCAATAAACCATCAGACATCAGCAGTACAGTTATGCCACCTGTCTACCTCTCTCTCTCTCTCTCTCTCTCTCTCTCTCTCTCTCTCTCTCTATATATATATATATATATATATAAAGCCTTAGTACTCTTTTTCTTCTTTCCCTCATCCCAGTTGCTCCTTCCTTTGAGCAATTTCTTTCCCTTTCCTATTATCTATTGTACATTTTGGGTTTTATTTACTCTTTCAAGTTCTTACACCAGAGAGACAATATGATATTACACGTGTGGGGCCAATTTATTTCACTTACGAGTATGGCCTCTAGCTGCATCCATTTACCTATAAAAGCCTTGAGTTTATCTTTTTATAGCTGAGTAATACTCCATTGTATAAAAATACCATGTCTTTTTAATCCATTCCTCAGTTGATGGGCATCTGGGTTGCTTCCAAGATTTGGCTATGACAAATTGCACTGCTGTAAACATGGGTGCACATATATTGCTGTGATATGATGTTTTTAATTCTTCTGGGAAAATACCCAGAAGGGGAATAGCTGGGTTAAGTGGGACTTGTAATCCTAGTTTTGTGAGCTATACAACATTTTAAATTTCTCTTTGGGATGTAAAAAGGACAGTTTGGAGAGTCTTATGCAATTCCTCATCTCCTTGCACCTTGTCCTTTCCATGCGCAGTTTGCCTGTCTTTGGTGGGCAACTTTTCAGCCACGGATATCCACATTTCCTGCCAGTGTGGAGCTCAGCTCAGTGTTGGTCTTGGGAGAGCCCTGGCTGACAAAGTGTGTTAGCCACCTCTCCATTGTGCCAGCAGGTGGGGCTATAGAGTTAATCGTGCTGCTGCAGGGTCCGTCAGCCGTCGTGGACTACCCAATAGCTGTCTTCTGGTAGTCCCCTGTGTGTTGGTCCAACTCTGTTGAACCACTGTGGAAGCTGCGTATGTGGCGTTTGACTACCCATCTGCATGGGTCAGTATGACTGCAGCTCATCCTCCTCACTTTTCCAGATCCTCATCTTTCTGGGAGCTGGACAGTTTTCTCTGCACCTGCAGAGCAGTGAATTCACTCTGCTAGGTTAGCATCACAAGGGACCCCTTGCACCTGAGTCCGAGCATCACCTCATGATCGTGTCTGAGGTTCCCTTCATTCCACACTGGCCTCCGTATGCCCAAAGTGAGTCTGTTGGCCCACTTGTGAATACCCCGTCCTCAGAGCACTGGTTTCTCCCATCGGAAGTCAGTTCTTTTGCAAGCCACAGTCTCCAACAGGTCATGGCTCCCTTCCCTCACCACCAAGCCACTTGCTGAGTGTTATGGTTGATACACTGTGTCAGCTTGAGGAGTCTGGAGTCTTGGCTAAGTGATTCCCCAGTTCAACATCCTGGGGTGAAAAGACCATGTCCTTACAGCTCTGAGATGTTTTTTACTGTGTCAATTTGAGAAGTTTAGAAGGTTAAGTGACTGAGCAGGGGGCCAGGGTCCTTACTTTGCATTCACTCTGAGCCTCTGCAAGAGGAGGGCATGGAGATAGTGTGAGTGCTACACACCCCCTGGATGGGGCAGCATGAGTACAATGTAAGGGAGTGAAAGAGGCTGCTTCTGCCCCAGCCCCTTTGCTCCTGTTGCTTTTGCTATCTGCTGCCGCCATGAACTGTTGCCCTCTGCCATGTGCCACTCTGCTTTGGAGCCAGCCAAGTATGCACTGAATCCTCCACACCTGTGAGCTGAATAAACCTTTCCTTCCTTAATTTTGGGCATTGGGTATTTTGTCTCAGCAATGAGAGAAAAGTAACCAAGACACTGAGGTTTCTCCTGATGCATATGTATGACTTCTGTTTCCTTGTCTACTTCTAATAGAAAACCCCCTCATGTGTTAGTCTGTGCGGCCGCATTAACCAAATACATTTTGAAATAGTCCTAGGTGTTAGGACCTCCACGTAAGAACTTTAGGGGATACAGTTCAGTTCATAACACTGACTTTTCCAAATAAAAATCACTTTTACTTTTAGCATTTGATTGAATCAGTTGTGGAAGACTTCTACTTGAACTTCAAGTATTGATCATGTGACCTGTAGTTTAATCTTCAACCCTATGATGCTGAATATCATAGAATGAGGAGACAGAATCCAATTGTTTGAGTTACCAAGGGTGGATGTAGTTTCGTGGTTATTTATTCTGGACAGTTTTCAGGGTGGCTATAATGGGATTATCATTGCATAGCAATAGGTAGGCAAAATTATACAGTAAGCAGTGATTTAAATTATGTGTGGTATTCATTGCTAGGTAACTCAGAAATGCATGGTGAGGGAAGAGCGTGTAATAAACGGAGTGCTACTAGACAGTCTCTTAGTAATAACATTATTTAAGAGGCAATCAGTCAAAGCCTTGATCCTTAGACATCCCCATGCTGTGAGTAGGAAGCTTCAGGCCATGAATTCCCTTCCTCATTCAACCAGCCCTTCACCTGTACATTTATTCCATCCACATCCTTCCCTGAACATTTACATGGAGTCAACTATTGTTCCCTCTTTTCCTAATTCTCATCCTGTTTCACTTCTTGCTTTCCCACCCAGTTTTGCTACTTGACCAAAGCTTGCATGCATATTGATTTTGCTGCTTAAAAACACCTGCACTGAATCCAGTGATGGAAAACAAAAGTATGTATTTACTTCTCGAATCTGTGGGTCTAGTGACTTGGGCTGGGATTGCCTGATCAGTTCTTCTGGTACCAGATGGGCTTAGTCACTGGCATCCCATGACAGAGAGGGGAGAAAATACATCCTCATCTGTGCTGCCTCAAGTTATTACCATTAGGCTGGTAGGCCTCACTGACACAACAATAACTGATCCTATTAAGAACATAGTTACCTTCTTACTTGCTAAAACCAGTGGAAGGTTTACAGAACCTTAGCAAACAGAACCATAGCATCCGGTGCTAATGATAATCACTGTCTTCTTGAAACATTTCTTCCTTATTGGCTTCCAAGATTTTTTTGCTTCCCAATTTCTAATTCTATCTCTCTGACTTACACTCCTTCTCCCTTCCCCTAAATGTCAGTGCTGTCCACAGCACCACACTCAGAAGTCATCTCGCTGTCCTATCTCCCTGCAGTGTCTGCAGCCCCGTGGTGTCAGTAGCCAGCTCTCCTCTCAAGCAGTAAAGTTGTGAGTACTCGGCTGAGTGCAGGTGTTATTGTGAAGACCAGCAGAAAAATCAAGCCTGACTTCAAATCATTTACTGAACCATAATTTAGGGGGAGGCAGCAGGGTAATACGGGAGAGGGTACAGAAGAAGGGGATCACTTAGTGAGAGAGCATGGCGGAAGATGGATCTTGCCTGTCCTGAAGATGCTCTGTGGCTCTTACCACGCCCATGTATAATTCGCTCTGATTAATGAGCCTTCTCTAGGAGTTCCCTGATGGGGAGGATAGTTAGATTTGGGCGTGTTGCTTAGGACAGACACAGAGGCGCAGTGTAAGAAAGTGCACTGGGGTGGTGGAGAGAGAGAGATTTGTGGGCCAAAGTGTTTATTTCATTCTGGAGTGTCAGTGTTACCCCAGCAGGTTTCCTGCACAAAATTCAAATTAGTGGGCTTAAGGGATCTTGCTTGAGTTCTAGGAGCTCACAATGGGACTTTGAGGGAGTCTCAGTGGTACAGCAGGGTAGTCCTTGTGTGGACAGGGGTCAGTGGGGGGAGTCCAGGAGGTTGCATGTAGCTGTCTACAGGGTGTGGTCACTAGGAGACGCAGCAGGACACAGGAGATGCCTGAATGGCCACACTAAGGCCTGGGAGGGACAGAGAGCTAGAGATGGTGTCCGTGTGGCTAAGTCCTGCTTTGGCCATGAAAAAGGCCAACTTAGGTTCAAAATGGAAACTGTGGCAACATGAAATTATAAAACTTTGATCCAGTGATGTGCCATTGTCACTGGATGTCTGGATCTCTTTGGGCTGGTGGTGATATTTGTTGTGTCCTCATGATGTTAGGTGTCTCATGTCTTGTATCATTCTCAAGATTTGCACAGTGGTCCACAGAGAGGGAATTCAGAGCCAGTAGGAGCTTAGGAGAAAAGTCTATGAGAGGCCAGCTTTAGCTGAAATGTACATACCAGCCTTTCCACTAGAGGGAGGGGCGAGATTGCAATGTAAATACACGTAAGTAAAGCCTAATTGGGTCAGAGGATGTCTGACAGGGTGGGTAGGTCTGGGGCTGCAGAGTCCTTGGTGGGCATGTGGGACCCCAGACTTACGTAACGGTGCAGGTGGGTTTCCAGCCGGTTCAGGAAATAGAGAGACCACACGTTCAGGAAACTCTAGAACAGCATCATGCCTCAGAGGCTCAGCTCTCACCTTCCCAGTTCCAGCTCACCTCTGACCACCAACGCCATCAGGTGGTTTTCAATGACAGAGAGGCATGGGCGCATACACCAGCCATTCGGAGCCTTGTTCTGCATTGTCAGAAGAGCCAGTTCTCTCTAAAAGGCTGGAGATCAGTCTGTTCAAAACACATTTACAAAACATTTACTGTGTTCTGAGCTCTGTTGTAAGCACCTGGGAGGTGCAGGAGAGCAGGAGGTGTGGGGCGCGCAGGCATATGAAGGCTGATCTTGGCTCACGGAGAAGGCTACATTGAAACAGAACAGCAGGGGCCCAGGAACATGGTGGAAAAGAGCCCTGCGGCTGGAAGGAAGAGGCACTGCAGACTGCTGCAGTCTAAGGCCTGGCGGGGGCACAGTGACACCACGGGCAATATCACAAGAAAGAATCTGAGATCCCCCTGCGTCCCAGCAAGGTTCCCAGTGAATTGGTATGGGCTGTAGAGTGATAGAAGTTGTCATCCGGAGGCCGCAGCGGTGCAGGCTGAGCACCCAGCGGCCCCAACAAGTTGAGAGATGCAGATGTGAGCAGGACAGCACCCAGGGGCCCAGCTGGGGGCCAGACTTTCATGCAAAATGCCAGATGACAGCAAACCCTTGCCTTCCAGAACTTCAGCTCCCTGAAGGGAGAAGAAGATGAAGGGGCCTGTATTTAACTATTAGCCTCAGGAAACTAAATTTTAAACTACAAGGAAACGTACCACAAATTAGAAACATTGTATTCATTTGCTTTGTTATTTCCCAACAAAAAGATTGTAGCTGGTATGGCTACAATTTAAACTGAGATTCATTTTGCATCACATAAATAGTATACTTGCACTGCGAGTGCTTTATAGATGAAGAGAAACCAGGAGTTTATTGAAAAAATAGTCATTGCAATGTTGAATCTTCTGAAGGTCAGACATCAGCTTGTGGACAGTATAAGACTTGTATATCCATCTGCTATTTATCAAATCTTTATTGGGTGCCTCCCAGGCATAAACACTCTGTCTTCGATTACAAGTGAATTAGAAAGCTTTACAAGGCACTAACCCTGTCCTCAAGGGGCGGATGCTGCAGAATATAAAAATTCTTGTTATTGGCAGTATATTAAGTAGTCTTTGAAACCTTTGCTTCCTAAAGCCCAGGGACACATTTGAAGGTGAACATTTTTATTTTTGAGCAGTTTTAGGCTTAAAGAAAAATTGAGTGAGAAGTACAGAGATTTCCCACAAACCCTCTCACTAAAAGCCCAATTTCCCCACCGATTCTTACAGCCGATGAGCCAGTATTGGCACATTACCTCCAAGCCCATAGTTTTAACTGAGCTATTTGACAAATGCATACTGACATGTATTCCCACCATGCTTTTGTGTAGAGTATTTCCCTGCCCTAAAAATGCACCCCACTCCTCCTGTTCATCCTTCTCTTCCCCCTGACAGCTGACTACATTTCCCTTTCACTGATTGTCATATAGTATACAGCTTTTCCAGACTAGCTCCTTTCACCTAGCCACATGCAGTTAGGTTTTCTCCATGAATTTTTATTGTTTGACAGCTCACTTCCTTTTATCTTTTGAATAATATTCTAAACATAGTCTGTTTATTCATTCACCTGTTGAAGGACCTCTTGGTTGCTTTGATAAGTATTTTTTTAATTGAGTTTTTCTCTGTCCTGTGATCAAATCTCATTTTTCATCTGAATTTGTTTTTACATGTTAACTAGAAAGGCACTATTGTGATGTTGTGTTAGAGGTTGTTTGACTGCAAGTGACAGAAACACGAATTGACTTTATTTAACCAAGTTGGTGAATTTGTGTTGTAGGGTTACCGTGATGATACCTGGGGCTGAAAGATAAAGTGGAGTCTTGGGAAAAAGTGGAGTTTGATTCAGGAAACCTCCATTTGATGGCAGATTATGTGGGTGTGTGGATGTGTTTATGAATATATAATCACAAATTCACATATGTGTGTTTGTACCTATCAGTTTATATACATACATATCTGTGTCTACATATGTAACTGATTCTTTTCACATTGGCTTTTAAAAGTTCTTTAGCTTTAGCTAGTGAAAGAAACTGCCCTGATTTTCTCTTTCAATATCAAATCCAGATTTCTATGAAGAAACTATGATGTTTACAGTAAGCAGAATCCATATTTTAAATACAAAATGACTAGAGCTATGCACATGCTCTCTAAGATGGCAAAAGGAAGGAAGATTAAAAGAGCGAAGTTTTTAGTGGTTATGTTTCATTGTTGCTTTTATAAATTTTTACAAAGCACTGTGGGTGTATATTTTTGTCATGAAGTAAGATACTGAAAATTAGATCTCTATATAGGCATTAGAACAGCTTTTACGGCAGGAAACAACTGCTCTGTGCATTCTGGGCTCTTGGCTGAAAGCACAGTGTCTGTTCTTTCTTTACTTGATAAGTATGGAAGGAAGAGACTGCTCTCTGTGTACTTCTTGCCGGGTTTACCTGCCTTGCTCTTCCTGCATTCAGTTTATGAACCTGTCACTGCACTCATTTTGGAATGAATGAAACCAAAGAACCGGATTGCATGCACCTCAAATCATGAGCAGCATTTTCTAGTGGGTTAATTTAGCAGGCCTGGCCGGAAGTATCAATGACAAAGATGATACATATACTATGATTCCGTGTTTCAGTATGGAAGGGTGGAAATGCCAGTAGCCAGGCAGAAACAATGTAAAGCTAGCTACTTGTTCCTTTGTTATGAGTCCGCTGTGAATTCAATGAGCATTTACAGAGTGCTCATTGGAGCAATCATCACTGTCTCTGAATCTTTTACCTGTTGGGACTCCCCGAGGAACGGCCCTGTCTTGTGTCATGCATGTCTTCATTCCCTTAATAAGTAGCGCTGTGCTTGCTTCCGTGTACGGCTATAATCAATACACGCGGAGCTGAGCTGATGTGGGCTGTGTGGTTCTGGCAAAGGGTAATTGAAAGGTCCCTATTCTCTACCACACAGGATAGTGATTATTGGTGGAAAGTGAGCAACACTCAACAGCCTCGTGCTCTGTTTTACTGATTAGTTCTGCGTGCTGAGTCCTTTCATATAGTATGCTTAGACCTCACAATAGCCCCGCGGGGTAGTATTACATGGCGAAACTAGGTCTGAAGGAAGGGTAAGCAACTTGTCCTGGGATACCGAGCTAACAGGTGTCTTCATTTGGATTCAAAGGCGCACTCTTAGTGTTGTGTTTAAAATGCATTGATTGCTCACAGGGTGAACTTCTCTGGCTTGTTTACATTTTGTACGCAAAGCACCTCCCCTTCCTTTGTATACTATCAAAACTAATGCTATTGATTTTCAATAATGCTTTTGACTTGTTTTCTCGGTTGGGATTATGGGATTCATTAAAATATCCATGCTGGCGCACCTGTGAGCGGCAGTGGTCCTCTCAGTGTCAGCACCAGGGCTCCCTTTGGCCAACAGATCTTTAGTGTACTACAGACCCATCATCCTCTATAGTGCTGCTGTGATTTACGTAACCATCAGTTTTCAGACTTTAGAAATCCTCCCTACTGAACACTAGATTCTGAAAACTCAATTAAAAAACAAAAAAGCTGTATTAATATTGTTATACATAAATTCAAGGTTCAGGGTAGATGGGCCATGTTTTTATACACATACTCTTGTAGAAAAATATTTGACACAACGATAGCATGTTTACAAATGTGATTTGAGACAGACTCTTTTACACAAAAAGTGTTGTGGGTCAGTTCATCCTACAGGCAGGAGGAACTGGAGATTTGTGCTTGGATTCATGGGCTCTCAAACAGCCTCTTTTGTCAAAGTATCTCTTTATCAGTCAATAATGTGAGCATTAACAGGACTCCGTCACTGAGTCATTCCTTCTGTTTCCTACAGTTGCCACCATTCACTGCCACGCTATTTAGCAATAACACATTTTCTTAACACAGAAAACTAAAGCTAAATGTATCCCCAAACTGTTTCCCAAAGTGTGTTGAAAACAGAGCGCTTCGCTGAGGTAACAGAAAGGAGTAAGTTATCCTCCTTATAGTTCAATGTCCTGGAAATGAAAAGCTTCAGACATCAGTATTGCTTAAATGGCTTTCACTCAAAGCACCACTAAGTCTGCTACATAAAGTCATGCTTCTTGCATCCAGTCTGTAATTCATGATGTCAAGAGACTTAGGAGTAATGTTCATTCTTGGAAAATTAAGTTTCTTTGCATCTTAATTTTTATTTGCCTTGGTGAGGGATTTTGAAGTGTTCATGTCTCCAACCTCACTAGGCACTGCAGTCGTCGTGAAGTTATCAAATTATAATGGGAAGATCTGAGTGCTGGGGTAAATGAGTGTGAAGAAAATTTCAAACTTGAAAATTTCATTGCAGTGAATTAATGCTGGAGATGGGTTAAATGTTTCCTAAAAGAGAACAGAAAATCTATTACATGTAGAAGCTTATTTGAACCAAATGTATAGAGATGAAGGTAAAGTCCTGGTTTCAGATAGACTAGGGACAAACAGAAAGTTTAATTAGAGGAAACAATAGCCCAGGAACTTTCTTCTACAGTTCCGTTTATATTTCAGCCCTTTACAAGAAAAGTAAATATTTTAGTTTTTCATGGTAGAGCAATTTTTCTTGAATCCATCCTTATATCATATGTAGTTATAGAAGAAGCTCATTTTTTAATCACTTTGGAGAATTTTTTAAACTAGGAGACATTATGCTGTTAGTCACAACTCTAATGCTTACTTATCCTTCCTAGATTCCTTGATCATGTCTTTTACCTGCCGCTCTCCACAGGACCACCCTTCAAGTCTCTTTTCTCTTTGTGTCCCTGACATCACAGTTGACATATTTATAGTCTAGGCCAAAAATATCCCCAAGAAACAAACTTAATAGATAGCATTTTCATATTTGGAAGCATACTGCTACCCTGAAAAGGAGTGGACATTAATTTACTGACCTATAAATACTCAATTCTAATTACTGTTCCTTACATAAAAATGGAAAACAATTCCAAATACTCATGAACCCTGCCTCCCAAATCAAGACACAGTCCCCATGGTTGAGTATTTACTTACTTTATTGGATAATCCTGCTAATTGTAGCATGTCAAGATGCTGCTGAGCTACCTCCAAGTGGGCAAAAGCCAAGCATTTTTCCTATCAAGCATCCTAAGCATTTGGAACCTGAAGTAGTTGCATATCCATGGCTTATTCCTCCATTCAGAAATCAGACATTGAATAATCCAGGCACAAAAACAAAACTCTGAACTCATAGAGGCAATGAAGGAACCTGACGTGGCTTTTCCCCCCAGGCATCACCATCAAGGCACATGTCAGACATGATCAAGGAAAGAAACAGCATGTACCTCAGCCACCCGGGGACTGGACGTGCCAGAGGGTTTACTGCTTCCCTGCTGAGATTCTAGGGCCGTACTTCCTTCACATATGGAGCTCCACCGGCTTTGGATTAGTGAATTCAAAAGAATGAAGGGAACCAGACAGAACACAGAGCAAGAATAGGAATCTCTGAAGAATATGATTGCCAGGAGGTCCTTCAGTATCTAGGTCATCCACTTATTAACTCAATGAATATCTATTAAAGAAATTATGTCACAAATACTCCATTGGATTTACATACTAATAAACTAGAGGGACAGGTTCTCTCATGGTGAAGTAAAGTAAAATAAAAAACACGAAACTCCCAAACAAAGATAAGAAAAAAAAAAAAAATATATATATATATATATATATATATATATATCTGTCTATTATATCTCTGTCTCTGTCTCTATCTCTGTGTCTAATCTTTGCAGTGCTAGAGTACTGCCCATAGAACCAGAGGGTGGGGGCGCTCTCATCACTGAGCTACGCTCCCAGACCTTTGTATTTTTATTTTTTTAATTTTGAGAGAAGGTCTCCCTAAGTTGCCCAGGCTGGATTCAAAGTGGTCATCTTCCTGCCTCAGCCTCACCCACCAAGTGCTGTAATTAGCCGTGTCTGCCACTGTGCTTGGTGAGTCAGCAAAATGTGCTGTTAAAAAAACCCAAACTGTGATGAAGAGACCAAATAAGACCTTTCTATAATAGCTCAAAAGCACAATGAGAGAAGGGGTTTGCTTAGCTTGTGCGTTGAGCATGCCTACAACACCAGACACGGGGTTGGACACATGAGAAATGTATTCAAATGCCTGTTGAAAAAAGCTGGTAATAGCAGAAGGGGGCTGCAGTAGAGAGATGGTCTATGCATCTGTGAGGAGTTCTGTGTCACATTTTCCTATTGCTGCTGTAATCACAGAGTTAGTGGCTTAATTAAAGCAACACCAACTTATTATCTTTCAGTTGTATAGTTTGGAATTACAAAGTGGTTCTCACCCAGCTGGAACCATGCTGTCAGTGCAGTGACAAGGAGAAGCTTCAAAATGACACCCAGAATTTGGAGGCAGAATTATTTACATAGATGGGTACTGACTGGCATCATTCTCAGAATATCATCCCCTGATCTTTGATGGATTAGGGCTTATATGGGATAAGCAAGCAGGATGTACAGAGGCACAGTGGCTTAGGGGATTGCTTTATACAATAAGCATTATAGTGACCAGCTGTTTCTAAGAGACCAGAAGCAACTGGCGGTGGAACAGGAACTATTACCAGGGAAATAAAGAAACTGTTGTACACTGGCTGATGGGGGGGGGGGGGCGGCACAGTTCTGTTTCCCCAGCAAATCTTTGCTGGGTGTTATATTATGTGTGATTTTCTGAGACAAGGCCCAACAAGAAACAGTAAAATTAAGGTTGTCAGTGATCCCAGGATAGGCTCTAGCCAAAGTCTCTAAGATTATCCAAGATTATTACAGAGCTTTACCGTAGACTATTTTTAGGAAGAGACATAATTTAGGCCTATCTGTTCTGTAACATTACTCTGGCGAGGTAGTGAGGGAGTTAATCTGATCTAGGAGGGTGCCCCTTGTGTTTTGACATTCACCAAATCTTAGTCAAGTGTTTGATTGATTGTTCTATTTTCTTGGGCCGCTACCTATAGACTTAAAGGCAAAAGCCACAGCCAACAGTGGGTGGGTGTTATGGTTGATACATTGTGTCAACCTGGGGAGTCAGTTTGCCTAAGTAATTCAGCAGTTCTACCTCTTGGGGTGAAAAGCACATGCTCTTACCCTTCTGGGATATTGTTCATTGTGTCAATTTGAGACGTTTAGAAGGTTAACCATGCGATTCAGCAAGGAGCCAAGGTGCTTGCTTTGTATTCATCCTGAGCCTGTGCAAGAGGAGGGCATGGAGATTATGTTGTAAGATTATATTGTAAGCAGGCTACATGCCCCCTGACTGGGGGTAGCCTGCTTACAATATAAGAGAGGGAAAGAGGCTGCGTGCCACTCTTTCCCCTGTGCTCTTTTTATTTGCCGTCTACCACCACCATGAATGGTTGCCCACTGCAAAGTGCCAACCTGCCTTGGAGCCAGCTGAGTATGGACTGAAATGTCCACAGACTGTGAGCTAAATAAACCTTTCCTTCCATATTTTGGGCTTCAGGTATTTTGTCTCAGCAACGAGAGAAAAGTAACGAGACAATGGGGAGGCAAGGACTGGGGTAAGCAGACACAAAAAACAAGGGAAATAGGTATGGAGCAATCCTGTGAACACAATAGCCTTAGGCTTTAGTCATGTGTGCATTGTCTCTTCAGAGCCTTGGAAGAGCTATCCAGGTAAATTTCCCAGTGGGCCTCAGGCTGGATTTCTGAAACTTGTGGAGGTAGTTAATATGCACCTGGGTTATAAGTATGTGCAGGAATGTCTACAGACACAGCAGTTTTTAACTGGTTATAGGCTGTATGTCCTTTTTATTTAATCTAGTTTTTGAGTTACCTCTGCTACAAACGCAGGCGCATTGTCACTGCCAATGATCAAGGGTAGGCCATATCTAGGGATGATTTTCTTACCGTATGATTCTATAAACTTTCCTTCTCGGTATGGGTAGGGAATGGGAGGTTGGCGTTGGTGACACCGAAGCTGAAGCCGGAGCTGGCTTTAGGGTACAGATGTCAGCACATTGGCTTAGTTTGCAGAACAAATGGTGGGGGCAGGTCTGGCTCTGATCTTCCAGGAATACTGGGGTTGTAGTCCATTGGATCTCCAAAGGGGGCTTAGGCCTCTGGATCAGATTTTTTTTTATTTTAAAGACAATAATACAAAAATAAAAAGAACAAAAGCAGAATACAAATAACACAAAGCAAGGACATTAGAAATGATACAGGGTTTCAAACCAAACCATAGGGATTAACAGTAGTTGTTATATTACATTTTGTGATCTTCAGTGAAGTTACTCAAGCTACCAGGTATAAGAATAGAAGATTGATCAAACCATTAAAGAGAATAAGAAAACAATAATTTAAAAGAAATTAGAGACAATACATAGTGGCCCTAGGCAGGACTGTAGGTATTCACCATTGGTTGTTATACTGCAAATTGTTGTTGTCACATAAATTGCTCAGATTACCAGATACAAACATGCAAAATTTGGACCAGATTATTTTATGGTTTTGGTGGCAGGTCAGACTTGCGGTCTTGGGCAGAACAGGTTAAAGCTTTTCTGGCTTGGGTGGAATCTGAGAGCCTCTCAGATGGCCTTGTAGGATTGTTTTGATGACTAGGATAGCTTTCTTGTCATGCAGGACAAGAAAAGGGGCTTGTCCTCCGTAAAAGCCCCTTTTCCATGCAGGTGCTGAGCCAAATTGGGAGACTTTTTAACCCTTTATAGCAATTAAGTCCAAGTGAGCTGGGCTTTTATCTGAGGATTTTCTCAGTTGAAGGGGCTTATGGGGGCAACTCATATGCAGAGAAAGGCATCTTTTCTGTTGTTGACAGCACAGAGATCTTGCCAAAGGTGATTAACAACCTGTCCGGGCGTGTGATTGGATGCCTGTTGCTTGCCATGACATCTGATAGCAGATCATGGTGAGGCAACATGGTTGATGTCCATGCCCAGAGGTGAGTTTTTAGTCCTTACATCTGGGAGGAGAGTTTACAGAACTTTTAGGATGGTGTTTATCTGTTTCAGACAGATGCAGGCATCATTGTCCTCTCAGGGAACAGTCAAAGTTGAATGAGCAGGGTTAAATGAGAGCGAGGCTGACTAGCTTGGGTGAAGGAGATGTCCTCCCAGGCTGTAAGTTTGTGCATGGTGGAAGGGGCAAGAATCCAAGTTGCCCCAGTGATGGTAACTTTTTGGCAGAGGGAACTTTTGAAGGGAGAGAGATCTGTTCCCCTGTCTACCAGGAAAGTCACAGGTTTGCCCTGACTTTTGTGGGCTCCCAGGGGCCCAATTTGAGAAAGCTTGTTCTGTCCTATCTATTAAGACCTGACAGAGCACAACTCATTTGTCAGGACTGACAGTCCATGTTTCCTCAATCAAAATGTGGAACTCAGAAGGAGTTGTTGCCGATCATGTTGGGTGGACATTAGATGGTGCCATCTGACCAGGATAGGGATATTTCTTGGAGGGGGAGGGCTGTGACTGAAGTATAGACAGTGAACTGGTGCTGGTTCAATTGACTGGAAGCACATGAGTGAGGAGTAGGGAGTGAAGCTGTAGCTGTTGGCAGCAACTGCGGCAGCCAACAGGGTGTCAAGGAGGAATTCTCAGGAGGAACGGGCTTTTTCCTCTTATTTCTTTGAGATATAGGGAGTGGTTTGGTTTCATTTTGTTATCTCCATAAAAGCCCCTTTTCCTGCAGTCAGGGACTGTGGGTTTTAACTAATTAGCTCCCATTCTTTCTCCCTACGGTGTACATAGTGTACCTGTTGGTCTAATATCCGTTTCTGTCCAGGGTGAACAGGTCCCCAAAACGAGGTACCTGCCGATGAATAAAAAAGTAAGAAGAAAAAGAAATACAAGAGAGACAATGTTCTGGGATCAGGGGGTTACAGTTCTCTTGTCTGCAGCCCCGAATCACCTTTTCCGTAACCTTTTATTGAGGTAAAACAAAAGAGGCACCTGGGCTAATGGGTGGATATCAATCATTTTAGCAAGAACGATACAACTCAATTACCATAGGCCTGAGACTTGACTAGGTAGCCATCATGTCACCATTCCTTTTCTACATAACACAGCAAAACATTTAATGTTGGCTCCAAGGCTTACAAAGCTTTTGTTAGACTTCCTCCAGAACACAACCTAGGCTAGGTTATACCTAAGGCAATACAGTGAAAGATTAACTAAAGAATGTCCTTCTCCACATGTACTCTTGAATGATGGTGCAACAGACAAAGGGTGGGTGCCCCTCAAAGAGAGAGACCATTCAGATGCCTGCCTGGCCATGCCCCTCCCAGAGACTTAGGCATGACTTAGCTAAGGAAGGTATGAGGGTGCCAGGCCTCCATTATGCCCTATACCAATCACCACAGAACCACAGGTGAAGGCCCAATCAGCCACTGTGACCAGTGCTTCCCAGTCTTGGTGCATAGACAGAGCATTCTGTCGGTTACACTGTCTATTCCATTCACTCACCCATTCATTCAGCAGGCACTCAGAGGGGAAACATTCCAGCACCCCTTCCCTTGAGGGTGGCCTTAACTTACCAGCACTGAGATTGACTAATTGAGGTGTCTCTGGGGGTCTTATTAGAACCAGGCAGGCATCCTCCTTCCTTTGGGGTCCAATGTGAGCTGCTCCAGTGGGGAGCTAGGAATCCAGACCTCTGAGAGGACTAGAGAAATCTCGAGGGCATGCCTTCCCATCAGGACCTGGAGAGGTCCTTGCTCCATCTGTGAGGGCCAGGACAAGTGACCAAAGAGTCAGCATGGTTGGTCTTCTCAGCTGATAAATCAGATGCAGTGGAAAGCAGAAATACCAAAATTACAACCAGGATTTGGAGGCAGATTTATTTATGTCAATGGGCACTGATTGGAATCATAATCAGAATATCGGGCTCTAATCTCTGGTGGTCTAGGGCTTATATGGGATAAGCAAGCAGGAAGCACCGAGGCAGAATTGCTTTGTCAATTGGGAATTGGTTCATACAATGTGCATCATAGTGCCCATCTATGCCTCACGGTGGCCAGCCATTTCTTTTTTCTTTTTTTTTTTTTATTTTAGAAACATAAAAGTACAAAAACATATTGACAAACAGACACCCATTATCATAGAAAATAGTACAATCACAACTAATCTATAGACAAGGTGATATGGTCTCAACAGTAGTTGTTGCTTTATCCATTGATATCTTCGAATTGTAGATGTATGGACCCATATACAGACATGCAAATTT